>JAOEHI010001575.1:0-12489 GCA_025447815.1 Percopsis transmontana
CACACACACACACACACACACACACACACACACACACACACACACACACACACACACACACACACACACTCACGCACGCACGTATAAGCCATAGACTGTATAAATAAGTGGACAAAGCTCTGGCCAGCACACTGGCTCTCTCCATCTTGCCTTGTCTGACTCCTGCCTAACTCCCGGCTATGTATAATGAATGGATAAATTGATGGCTTAATATAAATTCAACTGATGAGTATATATAAAGAAATTCACCCCCCGTACAGTTGTCATGAACGGAGAAACTAGCTGTAGAGACCCAAACCGTTTTTTGTACCAGGCTGTAAACATGATCATTTCTGCTGTAAATTTTGACATTTTAACATGGGGATTGACTCGCTTTTGGAGCCAGCCTCAAGTGGCCATTAGAGGAACTGCAGATTTTGGCACTGCAGCTTTGGATTCATTTTTCAGCCCCGGAGGTAGCGGACGTAAATTCTTTAACCAAGAATGTACACATTGTATGTCCACGCACACACACACACACACACACACACACACACACACACACACACACACACACACACACACACACACACACACACAAACACATTTTCTGTAAACACACACTTATCCTTAAAAAAGAGCCCATACACTCGTTATGTACACGTGTGGATATAAATGAGCCTTCTTACATCTCGAGTCCATAGAAAACCATGGTCATGACAGCCCCCCTAATTACATAGCTTACATAATCACTCTTCACGTCTCTATTCAGCTGTCCTACTTCTTTCAAACACTGGGGAGGATTTGACTCGGCAGAATCCGCTCAAGAAAACAGATGTTGGACATTGATGCGCGCTTGCGCACGCTCACTATAAAACGCATGACACATACGTAGGTACTGCACAGTACAAAGGCCAGGATTAACTGAGGAAAGTGGGTGAGTTCCGGCTAAACATCGAGATAGGTCAGAAAGATTTAGCTTTAGGGGTTCAATGTCCAGAGTGTGTTTGTGTGTGTCTTTGCAGGAATGTGTTTTGTGCTCGTGTGCGTGCGATCGTGACAAAGAGAGGGTGCGTGAGGTTATGTGTGATGATGGCAGCACACTCTGAAGGTGTACGAGCGCCTCAAAACCAAATGGTCCCTAATCCCGTTTGAGTTCCCTAATCCTCATTCTACTGGAGGAGATTCTACTGCAGCTGCGTGCTTCAAATCAACGTTGGCTCTAATGTCATTATATAAGACATCCTAACGCCGCATACAGTTTCCAGTGGAAATCGGTTTTCTATTCACTATTCTGTATTCAATACAAAAGGTAGCCATGGCAACAAAAGTTTTTTACTTTCTACCTTCTGTTTGGTTATACTAGAGAATGAGAATCGCATACCAATGTTCTGAGAAACCTCAAGGGTCCTGGGACCCCATGTTGAGAACCCCTAGTTTAACGCAGTATAACCCATTTACTGTTAGATTCACTGGCTGGAGGATTTCATGACATTATGACTTAACTTTGTCACTATTCAACCCTCCCTCCACCCACTTTATACTGCCAGGCATCCATGGTTTCCAGATACCCCTACCCAACAGTGGACGTCCCGGACCACGCCCACTACACCATCGGCATCGTCATCCTGATTGTGGGCATCACAGGCATGCTGGGAAACTTTCTGGTCATGTATGCCTTCTGCAGGTAATGTAGCATATCTTCTAATATACAGAAGAAAACAACCATAAAAAATACGGATATTTAATAAAACTGTTGAAAATATAACGTTTTAAATAATCACACTTTGAAAACCACGGCAGTACGGTATCACATACTGATGGGAAATTAATCTTTAGACAGTCAGACAATGTGTGTTTGTAATGTAATGCAATGTACTGTACTGCATCTCCTTGACACATTTTTAAACAATGCAGTGGGTTTTTATAAAAACACGTTAACGTGACATTACACTCAAAGAACATGCTCAGCTCAAGATGTTTACAGTCATTAGGCAGTAGACACAGTAGTAGAACCATTCCCTGCACGTGCACTGTGAAATAGAATTCCAAAGGGTAGGTTAGAGAGAAGAGAAGGGCAGTACTAACCCTGCTAGTGCTGGTATTTAGCTTCACTGAAAGCCGAGCACTGAAAGCCGAGCATCACATGCTCAAGCTCACATTTATGCTCGTGTGATACTCGTGTATGCTCTTGTTCTCTGCCCCCCTAATTCACTTTATTTCATTTGTGTGTTCACAGAAGTCGAAGCCTGCGCACGCCGGCCAACATGTTTATCATTAACCTGGCCATTACAGACTTCCTCATGTGTGTCACCCAGACACCCACGTTCTTCATCAACAGCATGCACAGAAGATGGATCTTCGGAGAGAAAGGTGATGCTTCTACAAAAACAGGGCCATGAAATCCATTATGCATGCAAACTAGGGAAGCAGGTACACATGCGTGCCCTGGAAGGCTCTCTATCTGTTTGGCTTTGGCTACACAAGCACATGCACACGTACACGTACACGCACGCACGCACACACAGTGGACCGGTTATCAGGTCTCCTGATTAGCAAATCATAATACAGGATTATTATGTAACACGAAACAGTGCTACGCATCTGTGATGTGTGTGTGTGTGTGTGTGTGTGTGTGTGTGTACGTGTGTGTGTTTGTGTGTGTATGTGTGTGAACACTGTGTGTGTGTGTGTGTGTGTGTGTGTGTGTGTGTGTGTGTGTGCGTGTGTGTGTGTGTGTGTGTGTGTGTGTGTAAGCCAGTGGGACGAGAGTTAGAGTGTTAAAGAGTCACTGATCAAAAAACTCATCCTCTCAGTTGTGTGTGGAGCTCGGAGGGTCGTTCTGCCGACCTTGGTGGTCAGAATGGCAGATTCTTCATCACTTGTGAAGCCTGGCACTCTCGACTGCAAGAGAGAGGGACAAACTGAGACAGAGAGAGAGAGAGAGAGAGAGAGAGAGAGAGAGAGAGAGAGAGAGAGAGAGAGAGAGGGAGAGAGAATGCCTAAGGGAAAGGTCTTCATTTTCTTCCTCTTTGCAAGTCCAAAACCAGAGATGAGATTGAGAGAGAATAAGCAGATCAAGAGGGGGGAAAAAATAAACAAATCGGAGTAAAGAAATAAACTTTTTGTTTTTCACATCCCGTTAACGTAGAAGTGGAATTCATAGAAGTTATGGATCCCTCCCCCCCTCCCCCTCCCCCGCTGTGGCAGATTGTGTTCATATATTGTCCTCCTGTCACCCTCCTGTCACCCTATTGATCTAATGTCGCCCATAATAGGACTTGCTACTGAAAGCCCGGTGCAGCAACCTTATTAAATGACCCCGCTAATTCATAACAAGTCAGTGACGATAAGAGCATGCATGCACATACACACACACACACACACACACACACACACACAGTGCACGCCTGTGTCCTGGGTGAAAGCTCATTATTGAGTTTCTCGCTTAAAGACTAGATGAAAGGCCTTCGGTGCAAGCTTGTTATCTTGAATCCATCACACACCATTGTCGCCTGCCGCTTGTAATGCGCACAACTCACATTATTTGCAAAGCACACATTTTCTCTTTGCATGCGCTCTAGTCAGAGGGATTCTCCGAACGTGCCGAGGTTGAGTTGAGGAACTTAGCAAGGCTTGGCGCACACACACACAATTACATTTAGCAGGCGCTTTTATCCCAATCGACTTACAGTGACTACGATTACCAGTATTAAGGAGCAGGTGGGTTTTTAGGCCTCTTCCTCAGGGATGCTTGTCCTGTCCTGTCCACACACACACCACAGGAAGACAGACCCAATGCTAGACCGACAAGGCTAAATATTTTAGTGTTTGTTGAGTGCTATTTGGTCACACGTCACACATGTGTGTGTGTGACAGCGGCGCTACTCGTGCTGTGAAAATACAACGTGTGACAGTCTAATGGTAATCGAACAGTCATAGCCGGAGGCTGGCATAACAGTGGCCAACTCTGTGAGTGACTGAGCGTATATTTCATTAGTTCATCGACACAACAAGAGGTGATGATGAGCTGATAGTTGTCACGGAAGCAGCAGGTTAGCAAGTGAGGTATGTTGCGGCATTCAACCAGTAATGGGGAGCTACATTTCAGGGGCAATTATTTAATACCCTGTCACTGTCACTATTTAGATGCTATGTGGGTCAGTATGTGGAATGGAGACATAATGACAATAACCCCGTTATGCAACTAAAGTCACCTTTTGTCATGAAATAGCATTCAGCTTTCTGTCAACATAGGTTCTGTAAGTGAAAAAGCACAAAACCTCTCACTGTCAACGTGACTATAGTACAATGTGTTACAATTAGGTAATTTAGCAGAAACTTTTATCCATAGTAAATACAATTAGGGGTTAGGCATTTTGCTGAAGGATGCTTAAAAGTAGGCAAGGCATGTCATACATAAAACCCACAACCTTTTGGCTCAACCACTAACCTATCCTGTGTTAAATAATGACTCATACCAAAGCTACTATTGAAGGTGCCTTCAGAGATGTTTTAGACTTTAAAAAAGGTCTTGGTACATAAAAAAGAATATATATTTTACATTCAATATATTTTAACAATGAGATGGCGAGATGGTGATTCAAATCATTTAGTTTACAAAAATGTGTTTGTTCGGTACAGAAGGACCTACAGTATGTTTAGCTACAGTACAGTATATAGAGGGACCATGTTTACCAATAGGGTTACAGGAGTATTAGCAGCATAAAATCTAAGAAACACTGTTTTCGGTGGGTGAATGCTCATTGCACCTTAAAGGCTTTAAGGCAAATTTTTCATTACAATTTTCTATATCTCTATTCTTTTCTCTCTATCCTACCCTAATGCTCTGTGCCCTCAACTTTTCCTTTCTTATGTGTTCTTCCACTTTCTCTTATTTTTTGCTTCTTCTTTTACCCTTTTCACTTTCACTTGGTCCCTGAAACTTTTAGTGCTATATTCTCCCATCTGTCTTTCTCGAACTACCAGGATGCTTGTTTAGTATTAGAATATGAAAATCTTTAATCCTGTGGGACTTTTTCAAAGTGCCCCTGTGAGCAGGTAAACATCCCTCCTGTCTACCACGTAAACAGTGAACAGGATAATTCCAAAATCTCTTGAAATTCCTTTGTTCTGTTAAAGGCTTTTTGCCCCTGGCAACCCCCACAGGTGTGCTGAAATATTTTGTCTGAAAGAAACAGCCATTGTGTGCAGAGGGGGTGGAGGGATTTCCGGATGGGAGTAAAGTGGGTCGGAAGTCTGACCGCTCATCGAACTCCTTATTTTCCGCATTCAAATTTAAAAGTGCAGTTGCATCTCGTGTCCAGAGAGGCCGCCAGTGGGCTACGCTTTCCTGTTCAGCTAAATTAACCACGTTGATTCTTTGCTCTTTGCTCTTCCCTCGGTAGGTTGTGAGCTTTATGCGTTCTGCGGGGCTCTTTTTGGCATGTGCAGCATGCTCACCCTCATGGTTATCGCCGTGGACCGCTACGTGGTGATCACCAGGCCTCTAGCCTCGCTGGGGGCCATGTCCCGCCGCAGGGCACTGATCATTCTGGCTGCAGCCTGGGTCTACACCATGGGCTGGAGCCTGCCCCCTTTCTTTGGATGGAGTAAGTACAGCTGGGACTTTAGGACACTAGCTCTCAAAGTTGGGGTCAGGCTTGTTAATATTATTGTATTTTCATCTACCCCTTACTTTATGGTTAATTATTAATATCGTGGCCAGTGTTCACCATGTTGAGAAAAACTACAATGCATTGTATCTACTGTACATGGCAAATGTCTCGTACTGTGTTGTGAGTAACGTTACCGCATGTATTCCCAGGGCTTTGATTGGCAGATTAAACAGCCAGTTATGTAAGGAAATGAGCTCCACATTTCAGCCTATAGCTCTCCATGATGCAGTCGGTTTGCACTTTTCTAGACATTATCCAACACATAGTTCTGTATCTATCTATTGGCCCATAGAACATGTAGAGTTAAAATTTTGATGCAAGCTACGATTCATAAAAATCAATGGCCACGTTTGACGATTTTTGGGCTCTCGTAATGCATTCTTATAGACACACATAGGTACCCTACACAAAGCCAGACCACCTGGTTATTGTTTTCTAAGACTAACAGGCAGGAGTGGTGGGGCTGCCCTTTTATATAAAGAAAGCTTCACATGTGCCAGCATTGATCTAGGGCTGTCTAGCTCTAATTTCTTGTTTATAGGAAAATCTCCTTGTCTGTGCTTGTTTAGATATAGACCACCTAGACCTGATCCCACTTTTATCAGTGAATTTTCTGAACTGCTGTCAGTGACTAGATTCCGATACCAAGTTGCTGATACTTGGAGACTTTACTATCCATGTCTGCTGCCCTGACGATCCCCCTAATCCTGGAGTTTTTAAACCTGATGGAGTCTTTCAACTTATCACGTGCTCTGACTGGACCTACTCACTCTAAAGGTCATACTCTCGATCTAGTTTTATCCCAAATGTAGAGATGCCTGTATCTCTGACCACCAATGTCTAATGTTTAACATGTTGTTTCCTTGTGTTACCGTTCCTCATAGTTCCTAGGTCCAGATTTATGCTGAAAGGTGATAGAGCCTTTGCAGTTAGGGCTCAGAGACTGTGGAATGACTTTCCTGAGGAATTAGGGCTGCAAACTTTGTCTTTTAAATTACTTCTGTGTTTGGCTTTTTGCTTGTTTATTTTCTTTTTGTTTTAAATATAATTTTTAACTGTGCACTTAACTGTGTTTTGAAAAGCGTTGAAAAGTGAAAGTTTTTTATTATTATTATTATTATTAGATCATGGATCTTTATAAAGGAATGAATGATTACAGTGGTTCGTCCCTCAGTGACCATAAATGGAATGTCCCTCTAGGCCATATTCTCACCAGAGATTAAATTGTCAATGATATTTTTTTGTTTTCAGGTCCGCCATACATACAGCACTGTAACCATATTCACCAGTCAAATTACAGTTGGTGGTGCTACACGCCAAAAACCTTCTTCACTGCTTTCTAAAGGCGAGGGCTTTAGCCACATTCCCATTAATAGTGTTGGGAAACAAATCCTTAGGAGCCATTGTTTCCACTTGATAAGAGAACACCCTTGCCAGTACATGGGTCTTATCTTCAAGCATTGACTCATTATTTGCACATTATGTGCTTGTGGTTCTTGAATAAAGTGAGAGACCCTTTTTTCCATTCAGTAACCCTGCATCTGGTGAAGTTGTTGAAATAATTTCGCTTGAGGGGTGGGAAGCCCAGGGCTGTACAGAAAGTTACAGCTACAGTTACAGTTACAATTACTTACAGCTTCCTTCCGTGCACAACCACACTCAAGGAAATAGGTGTTATGTCAGCTACATGTGTGGTTGGTCAGCATGAGCCAATGGGGGCCACGGTATACTGTTTCCATTAACAGGAACAGCTTCTCCTAAGTGTAACTGAAAGTGGATCTGTGTGTGTCCAGGTGCTTATGTCCCGGAGGGTCTGCTGACATCGTGTTCCTGGGACTACATGACCTTCACTCCTTCCGTGCGGGCCTACACGATGCTGCTGTTTACCTTTGTCTTCTTCATCCCGCTGGCTGTCATCATCTTCTGCTACTGCTGCATCTTCAGAGCCATCCGGAGGACCACCCAGTGAGAACGCACACACACACACACACACACAAACGTGTGTGGACAAAATTCACTTTCTTAAGCATCTTTTATATAATATATAATACACAGACACACACCCAGTATAAAACACAGACCAGTGCTGTGAGAAAAAATCTCTTATCACTGCACATCAAACCCTGAGCTTTTCACAACATTTTCTGATGGACATTCAAGTTTTTCCTTTAATTTCATTAAATTTTATGGGTCAAGAAATGTTATCAAAACATTCTGCACAATTTGCACCTAATCAGCGCAGCATAAAATAAGAAATACAATCCTTTCGGTTTTACATGCCAGTACGTAAGAGAGTTTCACACAGGCAGTGGTGTTGTGATGGTGCTGTGTGGTGTTGGTATTGATGTGTTGCTGATAAATTAGATGTCTGGGCTTTTTTATCGATCCCTTCTCTCTCCTGCCCCCTGCTGACTCTCTCCTACTGAATGCTGATGCTGCTTCTACTGTAAGTCCAGTTTGTTTCAAAGAACAACCCTGAGTCATGTTGACCTTCCCATTGAACTATCTTGAAGGCATAGGGCCCTATCTTACACCCGGCACCAAGCCGCATCATGTGCAAGCGCAACGCAAGTGACTTTGCTAGTTTCAGAAACATGCAAAAGATTAAAAATAAAAAGATTACAATGCGAAGATATTTTATCCTGCTGGAATCATATGGTTGCCGCAAATGGTTTACTTGTGTGCTTTGACTTCGCGCACAAACAGATCTGTTTCCTCTGCAGAGACGCTTTCTTTCTTACTACTTAGCAAATGCACCATTATAATAGCAATCCGACAAGGTTCAAGCGCACCTGGATCTTAAAGGGAATGGGAGATGACACTCTGATTGGTTTATTGCATGTTACGCCCAAAACACACCCATGAATTACATGAAGTACAACCCTTTTGAATCACACGCCTGGCACTGCCACCATTTTTTTCGCCGTTAAACTAGCAAAAGTGGATTTGGACACACCCTAAATGCACTTGTGCCATGCACTTTAGACTGCGCTTAGATCGTTAAAATAGGGCCCATAGTGTGTAAAACCTAGTAGCATTACTTGATTTGATTAATGTTTTAAAACCCTTTGGTTTTGAGCATATTTTCATACAGAATACAGTAAGTAGTTTATACATAATACCTGAGCAGAATAAATATTTTGCCTCAGTTGAGAGGAACTACATTTGGCAAGACGTTTGTTACAAGTTAATCCAAGACACATGAGTCAGACTCTTTTTTTGTTTGGATTCAGATCTGCTGCCTATTCCCGACTATCAATATTACTTAGTGTCTCTTTACAATGGCTCAGAACTCAAATCAAGCCAAGGCTAGCAGGCTTAGCCGTTCATCACATTACTTCACAGGAACACATTTCACACAGGATATGAGTAACACCCTTGACCCTCAGCTGGATGATAAAACTTTATTTTGGATGAAACCTTGGGAATGGGGCCGATCAACGGATTGTGATATGACAACAGAGACTGTCAAAAGGACAGTCTCCGGTGCTAAAATGCATGAAACTGACAATTCTGTGTGTGTGTGTGTTTGTGGCAGGGCACTAGGGAAGATCAACGGCGAGGGGATCAGGGAGTCTGTGAGGAGGATGCACAAGATGAAGAGTGAATGGAAGATGGCCAAGATAGCCCTCATCATCATCCTCCTCTATGTGATCTCCTGGGCCCCCTACTCCTGTGTGGCCCTCACTGCCTTCGCAGGGTAGGAGCTTTGTGTGTGTGTGTGTCTGTGTGTGTGTTTGTGTGTGTGTGTGTGTGTGTGTGTGTGTGTGTGTGTGTGTGTGTGTGTGTGCGCGCGCATGGGTCATTATTGTAAACCCAGCCCCCTTAGGAATGCTGCCTCACACAAACACAAACACACCAAACATGTTTGTACTGTATGTGGAGATATGTTTGGCAGGGAATGAGTAGAAGTCACTTTTTGTCGACTTTTTGCAATGGAAACCCGACTACTCACACATGGGGCCGACGTTTTAAGACACACATAAGTTTGTTGACTTTTATTTGTCTAAATTTTGTTTCCTTATTTTAGTTCTTAACTGTGTTTTGAGAGGTGAATTGTATGTAAATGTTTAGATACTGTCTTTCTCTCCTGTCTATCTCTCTGTCTGTCTGTCTGTCTGTCTGTCTGTCTCAGGTATGCAGACATGCTGACTCCCTATATGAACTCTGTTCCCGCTGTCATCGCCAAAACCTCTGCTATCCACAACCCCATAATCTATGCTATAACACACCCCAAATACAGGTAGAATACACACACACACACACACTTACACAGCCACAAACATATTTTTCTTTTCTTTAATCATACATTTTGTATATACTGCCTGTAAATGCTGAATAAAGAACTACTTAAAATTCAAAACGTTCTCTCTATCCTTCTCTCGCCCTCTCTCTGTCACTCTCTCTCCATCTCTCTCTTCCCCCCTCTCTCTCTCACTCTCTCCCTCCCCCCCTCTCTCTCTCCCTCTCCCTCTCTCTCCCCCCCAACTCTCTCTCTATCCCAGGTCAGCCATCAGCAGGTATATTCCCTTCATGCGTGTGTTACTGTGCGTTCATGGCGGAGACCGGCTGACAAGTAGCAGCTTCCAGTCCACCCGCCGCTCGACCGTCACCAGCCAGACGTCGGAGACCAGTCGCCCCCACAAGAGCCACCTCTCCCAGACGGACAGCGACTCAGTGAGTATAGTGATGTCTCCACCTCACACTGTAAGGTGGGCAGGGTAGTCTAGTCTAGTGGTCTGGGTGTTGGACTCCCAGCCGGAAGGTCTTGGGTTCAAGCCCCAGAGTTGGCCTGCCTAACCCAAATCTGCTCCTTGTAATACTTAACGTAATGTAATTGATCTGCTGTGTCTGTCACACAACCATGCCAACACTGCATTTCACGTGCGTCTCAGGGCGGGCTCTCAGACACGGAAGCGGCCCTCTCAGCTCGGCCACCCGTGAGCCGTCAGTTTTCCAGTGATGTTAAACAGGTGCGCCACACCAGAAAGACATCAAAGAGGAATGGCCGTGACTCAGAAGCGCTTGAGAGAGCTTCCCTCCATAAGCCCTCCGATTCCTCCATATGCCACCTCTCACAGATCAATGTGAGTATCAATGGTCGCTGTGTGTCTACATCTGGAGATTAATCCCTTAATTAAGAAGAAAATTCACTACTGCAGTTTTAAAATTGGTTTTTAGTTTTTATTATTATTATTATTTAGTTTAAATAGTTTTAAATATACCCACCCAAGGTGGGTATAGTTTGTGCTTTTGACGTCAATAGCGAGATAGGTACTGTTCAGGTGTTTTATGCTGTGGCCACAGTGTGTCAGTTTCACTTCAGCCCATTTTTATGTAAATCACAAGTGTGTTCGACAACAAACAGCAGTAACTGTATTTTAAGAACATTCAGCAAGCTAGGATAGAACCCTAGTTCTATTACTGTAACAACAGACTAATAACAATTGTGAGAGTGTTTAGCATCTGAATTTGACAACCTTAACATCTGTTTTATAAATGTAAATAATAACCGTGCGCTCACACCGGCAGCGACTTCTAGCGACAAAGTGGCTGGAAGTCATTCATTTCAAATGGTCGCTGGGCTGTACTAAGCGACACGGTGCGACGAGTCAATGAGCGACAAAAAAAAAGTTCAGACAAGTTCAACTTTATGTAAATGAGGACACAGTCGTGCGGTCAATGATACTAGCCAAAATTCCTCATAAACAGTAACACTATGGTAACAACGCCCACGAGCTGACTGCATGTCGCTATTGGCAGCACAGGTTAGCGACAGCTGCTCAGCAATGTCACAAGTCATTCACCCGTAGTTCACAAACGACCCCCACGGTAGTCTGTACGTGTTAAATGCCTTCATGCTCCGATTGGTCAGAGCAGCAGCACGCAGCGAACGTCAAACATCTGTGCGTCGCAGCCTGCACGGACAAGTTCTTTGGAGCCTCCTTAACAGTTGATGTAGCCAACTGTTGATGTAGCCAGTCCAGATCTCCAGAGAAGTGAGCTCATGTTGTTTTAGAGTTCTATTAAAATTAGTGCTGAGCATGTTTATAAACAGGCTTATGAGGTCATGTCTCTCTAAAGCCCTGTTAGCATCATTGTTTCCCAGGGTGCAACTTCATGGTCTGGGTGTTATAACGCCACATCTACAGTACCTACCGTGGATGTTTTGTTTTCAAAGACTCTGGAAGTGTGTTTTGAATTGTGTTTTCTGTTATATGGCAGACTGGGCAGAGTACTGTCCTCTGAGCAGGAACGACAGTTCCTGGATTGAGAATGTCTTTATCAAAACATTTGTCAGGCTAGCCAGGCGTAGCTTCACGGAAGTCATTATGTTTTCTATCTCGGAACAGTGGGTCAAATGCAAATGACCTTTGACTAAGGCTATAAGAAGATCTGTGTATTTCAGTACAAACATACTTTTGCCTTGCTATCAAACCACACGGAGACACATGTGGTTCCACATGTGATTACACACATACACACATTCAGACGCAGTGCCGTGCAGTTCAGGTTTACTAAGGACTCCATTATACAAGGTCCAAAGGCTAATCCAGTAATCTGGTTGTTTCAGTCCTAATCCAGAGTACCATAAAATAACTCCCCGTTCCAGCCAATAGGATGTTCACATGAATACCACAGGAATCAGCGGGTGCAGTGTCCATCCATTACTGTCCTTGTGTCTGTGTCTTTAACATCCACTGACAGCCTGTGTGTGTGTGTGTGTGTGTGTGTGTGTGTGTGTGTGTGTGTGTGTGTGTGTGTGTGTGTGTGTCTATATCACACTAACTCAGTGTGTGAGGAAATCTCTATCTCATTTAACAAGATATCA
>JAOEHI010001576.1:0-12486 GCA_025447815.1 Percopsis transmontana
AGGAGAGAAGGAGAGGAGAGGAGGGGAGGAGAGGAGGAGAGGAGAGGAGAGGAGGAGAGGAGAGGAGGAGAGGAGGAGAGAAGGAGAGGAGAGGAGGAGAGGAGGAGAGAAGGAGAGGAGAGGAGGAGAGGAGGAGAGAAGGAGAGGAGAGGAGAGAAGGAGAGGAGAGGAGGAGAGAAGGAGAGGAGCACGTGAGCGTCCGTCCCACAAGCACACGAAGGTAGACTTATGTTGACTCATGCATGCTCCGATCCCACTGCTGTTGGGACGATATCAACCCTAGGGGCGGGGCGGGCTAGTGTTTAGGGGGACAGACTACCACCCCAAAGGTCGTGCTGAGTAACTGTAAGTAACTAAGCCACTAAATTCCATTCAATTACAAATGGGTTTTTACAATGACTTCTTTACAACAGGATGCTCAAGGCTTCTAGTTAGATGCTTAGAGGTAGGACGGTCCTGTTGAGGGATGGAGCCCATGACCTTTCGGGTGGGAGTCATCGACTAGTCACTACTAGACCCCTCAAACTAATGACTTAACTAATGACAATTAGGTCATTTACCAGACGCTTTTCACCCAAAACAATGAGTGACAAGTGTAGAGTTAGTATTGCAAGGAGCTCGAACCCATGGCCTTCCGGCTGGGAGTGGAGCACCCAGACCACCAGACCACCCCGCCCCTCTCCACCTTTAGCCAGGTTCAGTATGACGTAGGAGGTGCTGTCTGACTGCTGAAGGTCGTGGAGGAGAGGAGGGGGGCTGGCAGAGCTCTGGGAGTGGGAGGGGGTCGGGACCATCAGGGGGGTTCTCTCTGCCGCGCCCCCAAGCTCCGACAGGGAGGGACTGAGGCCGTCATCTGGAGAGCCAATCAGAGATCAGGATTAGTGGCAAACCATCATTGGATTAGATTGCACTTTATTAATTGCCTTGTAGAGACGGAGCAATTGCAACAGTAATGAGTAGAACAAATCTAACAGGTGCTAACAGGTGTGCCTGCAAACATTCAAGGCCATTATTAAAATAATTAGTAATATTGGTTGGTTACAATAGCGGGTTATAATGGACTGCCTTCAGATACTTTATTATAGCTTGGTCAAACAATTTACAGCCTTTAAACAGTTTCCATAATAAGACAGGTTCATTTCATTTTCCAACTATAACAATATATCTTTGTAGAATTGATGCAGACACCTACAGTAGCTAAGAGGCGTTCACAGACCTGGTCAGATCTGAGGCTACACTGCACAAATATATTACATTTTAAAAAGGTCATAATAACTGCAACATATGACACAGCTTCTGTCTTGTATTTTCTACAGACCTTCTGGATGCGAGAACCGCCCGGAGGAAACTTTAATACACTTTTCGATAGCGAAGCAAAGGTGAAGCTTGCAAAAGAAATGCAATTACAATTAAAACTAGCAGACGCTTAAAACGGTTCTAAAATTTCAAAGAGAGACTGAAAAGACAGGATTTTGCGATAACTACCTGATTAGACCGACTTGTCTTCACCGACCCCTGCCGCGTAAGACATACCAATACCACATACTAATAAGTATGCAATCACGCATTCCGCGAGATAGCAGACGCATTTAGCAGACGCTTTTATCCAAGGCGACTTACAATGACATGCTGCTATTACATGGAGCAGGTAGGGGTTAGGTATCTTGCTCATGATGCTTACAGGTGGGCCAACCCTGGGACACCCAGACCACTAGACTATCCTGCCCCCCAATGCCTTTAACAATGTGAGACTCAAAGTGATATGAGATAAGTACACCAATCCAGTAGAAAATTGAATTCATTTTACAGACAACTGAAGCACATTTATATTTTAAATAAATATTAATATACATTATTCTCCCCACATATTACACTGCATGTCACGCTCCAGTTATCTCACTTATTGCACATGTCCTATCAAGTCTGGTGCCGTTGTGTTGCTATGGGCCCATTATGAGCCGCTATCTGGGGCTGATATGTCTTTACAGTTATGAGTTGCCTGGTGGCTTTGAAACGGCTGTGCGTTTATATTATGGGATGCCACCTGGTTGCAATGCAAGCACCTCTATTCAATATGAACTGGCTATTATGGAGTAGCATTTAAATACCGATTTCTAGTTAGGTCTAATTGATACGTAAAAATTCCAATACTTTACCAGTACATTTGAATACTATGCCAATACCAACTAACAGTTTACATTTACAGTGGATTATTCATGGCTCTGCTAGGCCCCCTTAGTCGACAAATTGCTGATGTTTCTGCTGCAAGCTACAACATAAATAAATTGGTAGGTAGTTCTGTGTCACAAATGAGATAGAAATTAAAATGCTATTCCTATGTCGAGCATTGCTGAAAAAGGACTTCCCTTGGGACATTCACTGGAGAATGTCCACGCTACCGACTACTAACCTGTCAGTCCTAGAGGGCTGCATAGAGAGCTCTCGGTGGGTGCCAGCAAAGGAAGACAACAATGCTTCGACTCCAGGTCCTCCAGGCCCGGTACTAGTGGAATGGACGCGTTCTGTACAAACTGCACCAGCAGCTGAGAGGGCAAACAGTGAAATTAAGAGATCAGTCAAAGCAGGTACAAGCCTGAAAGCGTCATTCACTACAACAGAACGTCAGATTTGTAATTATAAAAGACTACACTAAAAGTATTTTCAGCAGTGTGAGTACAAGAGGAATCAGCACCTCAGGTTTGGAGTCCAGGTCATCAGAAAGCATGGGTCACGCTTTATACAAATCTGTGGAAATGAAAAAAAACCTGCAGCGAGACGAGAATAAAGCAGCCCCTCTCATAAGAAAGTGGACATGCAGAGAGCTGCCCATCTATAAACACCACCACTTACCGCCAGCGGCCCCGCTAATAGTCAGATTGTCAGTTGGTCAGCTGTTTTTTGAGCGATTCATCTCAGCTCAAACCTACAGAGGGGAATATTGGACAAACATTAGTCAATCGATTACATACCCTTAGATAACTAACGTGACTGACGGGTACTTAAAGCAAAAAAGTCAGACAATATATACACAAGTTGTCTACAACCATTAAATGTTTGAGGATCAATCTATTAACGCAGATATTTCATGATTATTAATATTGTATACCCAAATGGCCGGGGTATTTGTTGATGTAGCTAGCAAGATTGCTAGCTATTTCAGCAGACAGATTATGATGAAGTTGTCTCAAAATGTCTCATCGGTGACAATGTATTAGAAATGTGTGCGGCTGCAATAATGTTGACAATGACAGTCGATAGTATCAAGTGTGTTTAAATATGTCGCCGTGATTACCGTAATGTTGTGTATCCTGAAGACACGACAGAGTACTGACAAGCAGTAGCTCTAAAATCGCTCTACGGAAGCCCTCAAGGGACAGAACGTACCTATGCCGCACTTCCGCGTTTGTCGTTTGACTCAATTTTGCCATCTAGTGGTCATAGTGTGTTACCTCAGATTAGAAAAGATCTTGATTTCTGCCCCCACAGTGTTACATCTGCAGTTACTAGTTACACGTTCTTTTTAGATAAAACTAAAACTACTTCTTTGGAATTATATGTGTGATGCAAGCAGTCAACCTCTTAACATAAATGTTTGTAAATGTCCTACATTCCACCATTCACTCTGTCCCCGGAAAATTCAGTAGCGATGATTAAACAAATCACTCACCGATAGCTGACGGCTATCTATGGCATTTCATTAAATGTTACTGTCACACGCACACGTCCAGTGGTTATCAGACAAGTCCAAGAAACAGAATAAAAAGTGCGCAGAGTCGACAGTCCAGGTCTAATTCCGTTCAGTTTCGGTGTTCTTCAACAACAAAAACAGAATAAACATTAAAGCTGCTGTAGGTAGGATTTGACAGTTGCAATGAGAGCTAGCTAAAAAAAAGAACAAAAGAGAATGATTTTGAAAATCACCATAAACCCCCCACCCCCTTCCTCTGGAGCCCGTTGGTCTGCCATTGTGAAGCACCATTTACAAACCTGTTGTAGCTGTGTGCCTGCATTCATGTGATTGACAGGCAAGGTAGATTCACCTGATTAATCAGGGAAAAGAGACACAGACTCAGAATTCTTTCGGACGCCGTCAAACATCTATATGGATATATAATGAGGCAGGGGCTACCGACCAGAGCAGATATTGCCACAGAGCATTTCACTCACTGATAGCTGACGGACGCCTATGGCATTTCTGAAAAATGTAGAGCTCTAAAATCCTACATACAGCCCCTTTAACTTAACCTTGTATGGCTATTATAAACAAAATAAATAAACAAAATACTTGTTGCTTGATCATGAGTGGGCTGGTTCATTGCACTGGCGGTGTAGCAATAACATTGGAGCAACAAAAACACATTTTAGTTTAAAGATGTAATTATTTAAAAGATTTGTACAATGGCTACACTGCAGAGGAGAAAGAGCGACTGTAAAGTAAATCCCACGATGCATTTGTTGTGTGTTCATATCACTGCGCATAAAGAAAACCTTCATAAGCACAAATAAGGCCTTTATTCAGCCCACACGCCATACAAACAGGTGATCTTTTGGACTGATATACAGTACAGTGACGGACACACAGTGTAGACCTTACAAACAGTCATAATTCTGCTCATGTTACATACTGCCTTTTTATTAGAAAAATGTATTTATTTATATCCTATGCTAATGCAGAATATAAGCCACCAAGTCGTACTAAGCATATTGAGTAAACTGCAGTCCCAAAAGTCAAGTTTCGAGTACACACAATATGCAAATAACTGTGGGATGAGTGCATTGAATTGTTGATAGTATAACTAATATAATCTATATAAACTTAGTATATAGATTATGTTGTAATGCCTCACAATGCACACCTCCATAAAGCACTGAAAATAAAAAGATGCAAACTGTGTTTCAGACGAGACGCCATAGCTGCCTTGAAGTGTTTCTCAGTATAAGCCGTTTCGGAGCAACTCCGGTAGTGCAAATGTAAAACCTATAAAACGGACATCAGGTTTGGATATTAAGGCCCTGATAATTGACTGAAACATTTTAAAGAGTTGAAAAAATTCTCGCTGCTTCCAGTTATGGACTTTAATATTTATTAATTAATTAGTTGTTACTCACAATTGCTACTTGCTGGATGAGAAGCTCCGCCGAGTCCTATTCTGTACAACACTGTTTTTGCCTCGATGGTTGCTTGCCCATGCCAGATCAACTGTTACCCAGCCTCTAGTTCAAGTTTCCTGTAGAAAACTGCACTGTGTTCGTGCAGTTTGAAACTATGCACTTTGTTGTAATTGAGGAATATTGACACCTAGCTCTAAAAGAAACGTACAAAAGAAGAAAAGAAACCGAACAATAAATAATCTTTGTTATGAGCTTCAGGAAGCACAATCCACAATGGCAAGTACCTGAATGGAGCCACAGTCCCTGGAAGTTCTGTACAGCTGCCAGCAACACGATGAGAAAGCTGAGTGTTCATGTCAATAAAACCACAGCAAAATGACACATCATAATACAGCAGAAGTGTATGGCTTTAGGCACATGATCCTCTGTGTACAGATGCAGATGGGCAACACATTCACCGTGAGACAGAAATGTCTTCTTCAACGTGGTCGTCTTCTATATTACAGTTACTGTTGACAACAGCAAAGAGAATCATTTCAGGATAGAATATCGCTACAGGCTGACGTTGATCTTGATCTCACCGAGACATTTACAGGTCAAAAGATGGTGGATTCACGGAGACCAGTAAGTACCAAAACAACAAGTTTAGACACGTACGCCACAATGTCGGGGTGAAAACGTCCGCTTTTACGCGCTGTAGTCTGCACAATGCGTCTCTCGAGTGTCTGTTGGTGAAAGTAAAATGTTGATTTGCAGGCTCTACCGAGGGAAGGACACGACAGCATTGAGCTGCGACACCGGCCCGGTTTGAGCTAGAGCAGAAAGCAGACAGAATGTAGGTCAAAGCACGCCGTCTGTGAGAGCGACTGAGGCCGGGTGCATTGTAGGGCACGTTGCTAGTCCAGCAGCCTCCGTATGCTCCATCCCCCCTCCCCCATCCCCTGCATTAGGATTACCGTCCACCCTTACTCCACGTCTAATCTGCCTTGGAGATGCTCTGGGCACTCTTCTCTCTCTCCCGGTCGTCTTCCTGAAGACTAGCCTGCAGTCTAAGGCAGAGGCTCCCGTCTCTGCTCTGCAGGGCTTGGACGAACAGGCCGGTGTGTTCCTTCAGGCGGTCGAGCTCGCTCTGGGTGCGCCGGTTCTGCCGGAGCAGCTCCTTGGTCCGGAGTGTGATGTCCAGCAGGCCAGACTTGCTCAGGATGTTGTACGTGTTGCAGAACCGCTTCCTCTTGTGCTCGGGGTCGCCATCGGGGTCGCCATCGGGGTCGCCGTCGCCGTCCGCGCGCCCGCGGTCACCGTCACCTCGGAGGCGGCTCTCCGGCCGGGCGAGGCAGGGAGGCGGCGCCGGGAGCGTCTGGGGCTTTGAGCTGCCGCTGTTGCCAAGGGCAGCGAGTGATGCGGCGGAAACTAACTCTGATTGGCCGATGGCCGGCCCCGGCCTTTCCGCGGCGGGGCCCGCGTCTGTGGAGGGGAAGGTGTGCCACCGCTGGAGCAGAGGGGAGACAGAGCTGGGGGGAACAGGAAGACCCGGTGTGTCGGGGGTCCCGGTACCGGGACCGCCAGCCAGACTTATTTTCTGCTCATCTCTGTGACAGCGGTCCCTGTGGCTGGAGGTCAAACCACTGCCTCGCTCCGACCCGGAGGAAGAGGAACGAGAATACGAAGAGGGAGAGGAGGACCAATACGATGATGAGGAAGAACAAGAAGCGGTCCCCCTCCCTGAGGAGCTGGAGCCGTCTCCGGGGTGGGGGGCGATCTTGGGGTAGGACTTGAGGATGGGGAGGTACTTCTTGGACCGCCGGCGTCTCGGGGAGGAGGAAGAGGAGGAGGAGGAGGAGGCGGCGCGTTGAGAGACGACAGGCTGGAGGAAGACCACCTGCGGCGGCTGAACCACCGGCTGGACCACCTCCACCGCAGGCCTGAAGCCCCAGGGTTTCAGGGCGGGGGGGTTGTCTCCAGGCTGCGAAGGTGACAACACATGTCACAATACAAAAGATACCACACGCTGGCATTCAGCACCAAATAATCCATGTTGCATCTTACTGTAATCAAATGAATTATTATTATTATTTTATTTTTTTTAAATCAACCTCCACTGGCTACCGTTCTTTCAATGTCAAAACCATATTCTCACACATCTACCATGCTCGTTAAAATTTAGATAAAATAAGATTAAATTAAGATAAAATAAAAATAGGATAAGACTGTATTAATCGAAAATTCAGGTGTTACAGCCGCCACAGTTGACAGGAATAGTGCATACAAGACAATAGCACAGGTCATAAGGTAATCGCCCAAAACAAAAGGTTGAAAAAGAAGAAACAATGACGATAGAATTACAGTCCGACAGTACTGCCGGTTGATGCCGTATATGAGTAACTTCACTTTTTCCTATTCTGCTGGTCTGCAGATGCGACGGTGGTCAACGACACAGTGTAGTACAGAGCTGTGCAGAGTAAACCTCACTCCCCGTAATCGAGACAAGTACAGTTACAATGCGGTCATTTAGCAGCCGCTTTTATCCACAGCATGGGATACGTGGTGCTATTACATTAAGCAGGTAGGGGTTAGGCATCTTGCTCAAGGATACAATACAATGTCGGACACACGTCCTCTCATTTCGAAGCGAAGTGACGCTTTATGCGGACGAGTACCTGCTTGAGGAGGACATTTTTCATGATGATCATGGGAGACATGCTGGGGTAGGGGGGGCTCCCCACCACAGCCAGCGGAGAAGCTGGGGGCCCAGAGTCGGAGCCCTGTGGCCCCTTCCGCAAAACAGAGCTGGGAGAGTCCTCCGAGTCGGTTGTGTCCATGGTACCGGTGTGCTCGGAGCTCGCATCTACAAGCCAGGGACACGCAGAAGTTGGATTCCGTGCGACTGTAATTAAAAAAAGGTTTGGATACTAGAGTCGGGAATGAGGTCAAACCTGAGAATCCAGAGTCTCTCTCTGTTTCGGGCCTGGACTGCCCAGACTTCATGGAGCGCATGTTGTTAGCTGGCGTGGAATGACCTTCCGCCTTCCGTTTGGTGCTCATCGCTTTTTGTTCTGTCCTATTATCGCCTTTTCTCCACACGAAGCTAGCTCACATTTCCATCAGCACAACGGGGCGTGAACCTAGGGACATAAACACATCTCTCAGTAGCAAGTGGTTGCTCCGTTAGCGTCCTATCTCGACTCGCACAGCTACCTTCCATAGACAAAACATGGTGAATTTGCTGCTAACATTGACAAAATAACCTCCCTCTTACACCACGCATTCTAGGCGGACTCATCCGGTGTTATGTCTCTACTGGTTTCCAAGTGAACTGGTTTCCATTCGCGTGCATGTGGTGTGCTGCGGTCAAGTAAACACGAGCGCGCACACCACATGCACGCGATTGGACCCCGGTCAAATCCTTGTAACGCTAAGGGTCAAATCTTACAATATATAGCACCATAAAACTGTAAACGGTGCAACATAAACACACGTAAAACATACGCACCATGTCCTTGGGCTGTAGTTGCCCTTCTTTCCTTTGAAAACCGTAAAACCGTCGGTCTAGGGGTCCGTTTCTTCCGCGTTAGTTGCTGTGCTGGGAAGCTGTCTGGAAATCGGTGTATACGAGACAATACACGGATGCAGCAACGGCCCCAATTCTTCTTATTATTATTTTTTGAACGGTGTGCGTGATCAACATCCGCCGTTACTCTGCTATAAAAAAAACACCCAGGATACTGAAAAGCAGGCGGAGATCCAAGGGGACAAGGTATTTTATGCATTTCATCTTGCCACATTAGGGCAATGGTGGGCGTGCCCTTGTGTCGAGTAGTAGAAACGTCACATTCGCTCGTCCCGCAGCGCCCGCCCACTTCCAAAATGTCCCCGTCGTTTATTGGCTGTAGAGTGGGCACTAAGCCCAAAAACGTGACCGTAAACTTGAATGTCTGGCAAATTGAGGACATTGTGTTCGCTTGCAAACGTGAGGAGGTCTGCTGCGCAGTCAAATGTACAGTCGGGGAATCCAGTGACGCGAGACCGTGCTCTGGTGGATTACATAATAGCTGTCCCGATGCTTAGCCAGCCCAGGCCCACTGCAATGTACAGTTGCCCAACAGTGGAGACAAGCCAAGCAACTGCCTTTCTCGACGTGCCTAGATGCTGGCTTTCAGTCCAGAAACACTGCCAGGGAACCGCCAATAGCTTAGAAAGAAGATTAAATACTAATAAGATATCATTTGAAACAGTTGATAGGCTAATAGTAGGGTATTGTAGCATTTGTCCATGGGACATCAAGGACATTGTTTACATGTGATCACATGCTCCTTACTCCCTAATAAAATCTCACAAACATTTAGATGACACAGGACCTACTTTTATTTGTACATTTTGTAAATGTTATTACCACGTAAACACATTGCACCCTTTAATTGGGCATTGGGTCGGCACCATTTGTTTGAAATTGGAATTCAGTGTAGCTAAACAGTTTTCTAACATGATGCATGCCATATTTTCAGTGTCAATCCTATTTATGTTTTACCATAACAAACAAATTCAAGCTAAAACAAACTGTAGGCCTTAGTAGGCTACAAGCTGCGACAAAATAAGTCTCACTGAAGCAACAGCAGGCAGGTTGTCATGGTGAAGGTGCCTGAATTTCTTCTGAAATCCCTCCATTGTCCCGAGAGATCGTCAACAATCCTCGTAATGGAGGAAGGTTTTCCCTTGCCAACCAGTGAACTCAATACAGTCCTTGTCTATTTCCTCTCCTTCCAATAGTTACCCTCTTTAACTTAAAACCTGGTAGCCTAATCTGTTTTACGTGCGTTTATCAACAATGGTGTTGCCGGTTTTAGGGACGTGAGCTGTGTTAATTTAATATCAGAACACAATGTCGATTCTACAATACGGACTGGTAAACAAAGGTTTGGATTCATGAACCTGATAATTAGTGCAAATGTGACAAATATGCAGAATATGTGTTATGAATATGTGCTGGCAACAAGCTGACCTTTCTTCTTAATGTTTAGCTGTATTAGTTAGTACAGTACAGTCTTTAACACAGCAGTGAGAAGCTTTTTTCAAAGTTACGACATGAACTTTGACCCCCTTTCTTGGTTTCATATTTCCTTGGTTATTTTTGGAGCGCCTTCTGGCAGGACAGATACAGCATTAGGGTTGGAAACCATTAATTATAAAGCCCAAATCTATTTTTAGAGGATTTACCACTGATTAACTTCAACTCAATCAATAGTTTTCCAGGGGGTCAAAATTACTTAACCTGAAATGTCCCTATATGTATTAATAATAATGTCTTCTCCCATCATCTTTTAAACTCTGCTTCACCGTGTTATGTCGAGCTTGGCATGGTATAAATATTTAGGCATTTTCCCACTAAAAGAACTTGGCCCACTTCCCAGGCAGTGCGAACATTTACAGGTACGGCCCCCTAATTATCGCATACAATCGAGACCATAAGCATCTAGAAAATGTCTCCAGCAAGCGTAAAAATATCATGTGTCAATCATGTGTAAATTCCGAGCAAGACAAAATAATTATATATTCCTCCAGCGGCAGCACGCCAGCACCAACATTAGAATGTTAACCCAGAGATTTTCCAGATCACGTTAGGATTACCTCGAGTCGAAGGTTGAATGTTGCTCTGAAGTTCCTAAAAATGAATGGCAGCTGTAATTAGGCTACTTGATAAATGAAGAGGCCTATTTGTTGTTGTCTTCCACTCACGTCGCATTTAACCAATAGGCGCGGAGCCCAGTCCAGCAGTTTTTCAGGGCCGCTCAGAAGTTCCTGCAGCGGAAAAGCGCCTATTGACACATAAAGTGCGGGGGAAGACCCTTGCATACAAACCACCGCACACAGTAACGATCACTATTGTATTTCTTGTTATTGTAGAGGGCTCATGGACGATCCTCCTATAAAGGCCAGCACAACCCACTCAACTCTCCTGCCAGCTCAACTCTCCTCCTCAGATCTACCGTGGCCTGCACCTGTCATATGAGAGAGTAATGCTTCAGACACTGCCTGGCTGCCTGGTTGGCTGGCTGGCTGGCTTGCTCAGTGTTTGCCAGCAGCTTTAAAAAAAAACAGCCTCCCTGTCCACTGTAAAGGTCGCCGCCTGCATCAAATCATCCACCATCATTAGTGTTTTCTAGAGGGAGAAGGTTACCTGCCTCATTTAATGCAAGCCAGTGGCGCTCCGCTATGTTATAATGAGGTCCTTCAAGAGGCAACTACTGTCCCACTTTTAAGATGGAGTGTCCTCAATTCCCTGCGAGATGCCTGGGAACTCGTATACTCCACGTACTGTATATCATCAGAATGAAGTTGTTTACATTTATTATGCTCTGCAATCAAGTTGGTGGCAATTTTAGGTGCCTTTGTTTTGGAGTGTACATTTTAATACTGTACATAAAAACATTTGACGACTGACATGAAAATGAAACTGTGTTAAACGTAAGAGAAATTGAAGACGCTTTCAATACGCTAATATAGAAGACGTGCATCATTTATTATGTTCATCTTGTGCAAACTTTGATCAGAACAGCATGAAAAAGCCAGATAGAATTGCAGCAATGAAAAAAAGAGTATAAATGCTTCCACCCGACTGTGCAGATCAATCGTTGGTTTGAAACAAAGTGGAAGCCCCCTGCCCGCCCCCTCCAGACCTAAGTGCAGATTGGCTGGCACCCCCCTCTACCTTTCCCCTCTACAGCCACATGCAGTTTCACAAACAGTCGCGTTTTAAAAAACTAAACAGTGAGCCAGGGTAGAAATGTGTGGTTCTAGGGGTGTTATAATGCAATCAATGAGAACCTGCCTGTATAAATGGCCAGAGGGGCATCTGCCTTATTGTGGTTTCTCATTCGAGGTCTGATTTTGACAAACCTTTCACTGCTAGAGGGGGGCACAGTGTTACAAACCTGTTTTATAACACTGCATCTATTTATAGCATCAATTATGGGTGAAATGCACATCTACTCACCTTCCATTATCGAGATATATCGGGGTCTAACAAAATGCAAAAACAAAATACGAAAATTATTTGTTTCGCTGTACGCTGCAGGTTCGTATCTTGCGTTGGCCGGTCACCATGACAATTTGGCCTACCTGCAAACACACACGTGATGCTCGACAAACGCAAGCTCCACGCCTGAGGCTTTCACAAAGGAATCTATGCTCATTAGCGGGGAGGTGGGACGAACACGAGCATTTATTTGAGCACACGTGTTTACGTGCTACTCCTGTTTTCCTTTGTTTCCAGTGGCTCTCGCACTGTGAGATTTGAATGATTTTTAAACACACACACACACACACACACACACACACACACACACACACACACACACACACACACACACACACACACAC
>JAOEHI010001577.1:0-12486 GCA_025447815.1 Percopsis transmontana
TCCCTCTCATAAAAATATAAATTATATATATATATATATATATATATATATATATATATATATATATATTTCAGCTACCTGAATATTAATTTAGTTTATTTTCCACAGAGCATTTTTAAAGCACTTAGCATTTCCTGTCATGTGGCTCACACATGGGGACCCAAAATAGGAGACTACACCCAAGTTAGGTTGTACCATTTCATTTAAGAGAATTCTAAAGAGATGTTATACATGTTTTGACCAGTTGTATAGATAACATGCTATGCAGATTTATCAGGAAAAACTAAAGTAAATCTTGAAGGAAATTTTAGATCACTTCTTGAAGGGTTTTGATATTTAAAACTTTTCCTGGTATGTTGTGGTGTCCCTATAATTCAGGGATATTGGGGTTTAATGTGCGAATATCAGCTCACACATTACACCTTGATTTACAGTACTAATGAGAAATTAATGTGTGAGAAGTAAAAAAAAAATATATATATATATTTGAATATAGTTCTAATATACTATTTAGATGGCGGTAACATGAAATATTAATACATATGAATACTAATCGGAAGCAAAGAGTTTTTTTACATTTGGAAAAAGCAATGTTCATTTTTAACGGTCATTTTCTATACTTTTTATGTTTGTAAAGGATGACATGCATGTAGTATATATTTTTTTTTTTACATAACCAAAGGAACACTAATATTTGCATGGCAGTTAGGTATCGCTTGGGCCTGACAACGAATCTTAATGTAGATAAGATGCTTGTTTCAAGAAATTGGACATTGATCAAGATACAGTGAGCGAGGCAAGGTACATGCATACTTGACAAGTTTATCTGAAATTACTTGTGATCTGCCACAGTTTTTTGTTTTTTTGTTGTTGCTTGTTGCTAATTGTAAATCCAAGTGAAAATCAGTGCTTGAAATGTGGTGAGACAGAATAGCTTCCCCCTTTTCATTATGCTGAATTCTCATCTCAAAGAAGACATGATGCAATGATTAACTCTCAGGGTCACTTAAGAGAATAACAACAGGAACGCTCTTCTGTCTGAAACAATGACAGAAATGTTTATTTTACTTTTTTCTGTTAAAAAGAACTAGAAACCAACACCCTTGCTCTGATTTCCAGAGGACATTATATCATCACACTGTGACTTTTAAGAGTTAACCTTGAATTTGACTTGATTTGAATTTTAAATAAACCACAAGAGCTTTCTAGCCATGTATATTAATACTACCCTATCCCATGATGTTGTATGACTGCCAATTATGAACACTATAGCATGTCACTCAGTAGCAAGATGTCATGTTTTTATTTCCCGTAAACTAAACGTTGTTTTGTGTTAGCCTCAAGTTTGTATTTAAAAGCATATTCATAATGGGTGTAGGTCATTTAATGTTAACTGTTTTTGTGTGTCATTGATCAGATTTTCCACCAGAATCCCTGCAGTTAAATTTCTTTCATCAATTCACTGTAGCTATGTGAATATGTTAGCCTTTAATTTTTTTTATAAAGCACTCTTTCTCACAAAAGTTTTTTTTTCTTTTGACTGGTGCTAGATGTCATTTATGGCATATCTTGAGTATGCCATGATGCAGTGGGTGTATATGTGTGTAGAACCAGGGTCTTGTGTATACAACACAAGAATATTCAGTTGGTATTGATGTAATGGGTAGCATACAACCAATAATTTCCTTTCTTTTTTATATATAAATATATTTTATGATCCTCTAAATTGTCGCTTAGATTTGGAAGAGAATCAAATTATCAGTTTGTGTACAAGACAAATGGAAGCGTGTTTCTATTTATTATACAAAATCATGACAAGGAGACATAAATCATTCTAAACTTTTTAATACAGGAAACCTGCATTTTCTTTCCTCTTCAGAGTTTGGCCAGTTTTAAAGGAATTATCACCTCTCCCTACGAGTTTCAGCTTTTCCTATTACCAGTTGATAGGAAAGACTGCTGCATAAAATTGTGTTAGTATTAACATTGTGAACAGAAATCCCTCACATAACAGTATTTACTGTGCCATGCCTTGATGTCTTTGCATAGTGTACCTGCTGCTGTCTTCTGAAAAAGCAGCTGTGGTATTATGGTTATTTGCATTGTACCTTCCCTCTGTGTAATTACAACCTTCTTTCGTTTTGTTTCCTTATTTTCTTATAACGTAGTCATTAGTAACTGTACGTTTCTTCTGAAATTAAAATTGCCCCATTTGATACAGTATTTTATTTGTCTTTTTCCCAATAGGGTTCCAGGAAGAGG
Organism: Percopsis transmontana; assembly: GCA_025447815.1. Classification (NCBI taxonomy): domain Eukaryota; kingdom Metazoa; phylum Chordata; class Actinopteri; order Percopsiformes; family Percopsidae; genus Percopsis; species Percopsis transmontana. The sequence goes on from JAOEHI010001577.1 coordinate 2,263, forward strand.
TCAGGTTTAAACGAGTTCTGCATAAGGCAATCTGTTTACCTATAATGTTGATACTTTCCTCTCAATCCTTCTTTACTTATTGTAAAGTTAGCCAAAAATTACAGTAAACAGAAATAAGCTTAAAGCTATTTACCTGCCTCGGCAAATATATTAATGCTTGCGTATACTTGAACCCAATAATGTACTGTGGTACATAGACCAAAAATATCTAAATAGTTGTGTTTGCCACTAGAGGGCACACTAACCCTAACCCTAAATCATTTATGTGCTGGCACTTTTAGTACAGGTTTCTGTCCGCTACTTCAGCACAAGTACAAAGAATGGCAAAAAATAAATAAATCAATAGTATAATGTTAGATTTAAATCTATTTAGGTGCAATTAAGAGTGTTACAAAATGTACAGCTATAAAAGACAGGCAGAAACAACAAGCATTGATATAGCATCTTTATAAAAAAACAACATTCACATTACCAAAAAACGTTTTTTTGGCCTTTTCATTTGTTCCTTTTTTTTTTTTTTATTTATTGTTCATTTATTTACTTGGTAAATTTGAACAATTGTAACATCCATCTGTGTCATAGGCTCTTGTTGGGTTGCTGGAGTTTATCTGAGGTATCCAATAAAAAAAAAAACAGGCTCAAAAACGGTGTTGACAAACACCAAACAAGTCTGCAATCCTTGGAAACAGGTCCCATCTTAACTGAATAGTTAACAGTTACACATTTCTGCGGGGATGTTTCCTGCTAACCACCATCAATGGCAGTTGTGACAAAAGCCCACATTCAATCCACAGCAGTCTTCCAATTAAGCACCACTCCAGATTAGCCTAAAGGCACCTGTGTTACAGCACTTGAGCTTCTGTCAGTATCAATATTACACTCTATGTACCGTAGTTTCTAACAGCTAACCCTAGAGTCTTCCACACCGTAACATTTATTCAGGATGCAGTACAACAAGCAGGATGTAGCAGCATACCCAGAAACAAGAGAACAATCGTAGTGCTTAAATTTACACAAAAAAAAAGAAAATTTAGTTTGCACATTGTTCTGCTTCTCAAATGGTACCGTGATTCTTACCTTGGTAAATGTCAAATACAACTCATCAAATACAAAGTTAAAGATTTTAAACAAGTTTGTACTCTTTTTTTTTTTTTTCAAGTTTTCTAAAGTCAACAGCAAGTGACAGCCAGTGCAGATCTATTTGAGGGCATTTTTTTGTTTTTAAATCAAAAAACATCCTCTTCCATCTATACAGGGCACATCTGCATTCTGTTGATGGTTGAGGTTGCCTTGACATTTGTACTGCGATGGAAACTCCTTCATTTGATCATTGCCAAAGCATGTCACTATAAAAACACTTATCAATGGCTCAGCTTATTTTTCACTGTATGAAAGGTAGGGAGAGGCAGTTCCCTTCACTGTCCTGCCAGATGATAATGTTCAGGTTCCAAACCCCACCCTGAGTGCATCCGCTGGCCGGCTGGCACCAACGACCTTAGAGGACACAAGGGTCACTCGGCTCAGTCCCGACTCTTCTATGCCCTTGCGCCACATTGGTGGAATAAGCTTCCTGCCGTGGTCAGGATAGCAGAGTCACTGCCCAGCCTCTGCAGGAGACTGAAGGCCCACTGGGCTCCTCCTCCACGGACCTCTCCACCTCTTAGTACTGCTACCACTCCAACCCTCCCCAAAACAAAAACAAACAAACAAACATAACCTGTCCCAGCTCTTCTCTTGTGTGATGTAACCCTCTGATATTTTCAACTGAACTCAAAATACACCTGTAATATGATGCAATCTTGGTTGCATGAACTTGGTTCACCTGGTTCAACACAGTAATCTGATGTGATGTTTTTATAATGGGAGGTACTGCCGATGTCTAATAGAATGCTTTGTATGGCCACTTTACCTTTAACAAATGTACCAAAATGACCAAAATGTAAAAGTAACAGTTTACTGTCCTCTGAAATACTGTTGTATTTTTTAGGGATTTCTAATATAGAAAAACAGAAAGGGGTTAGAAGAGGGGTTAAATATGAATAATTGAACAAAAACATTCTAGATCTTGTACTAGTTAAAAGATGGGGTTAACAACCAGAGCCAAGTCTAAAACCTGAAGGACCATCAGTCTTTAAATATTGTATGCACCAAATGGACAAGCCATCTGAACAAATTGGGTCTTATTCCCATTGAACTACATTACATAAATATATAAAGTTTAAAAAATGTGCAAAGAAATTAATTAAGTGTAACTTTCTTGTTTGTTAATAAGTACTTTTGTGTATTCACCCAGCTCCCCCAACACTGGATTGTCACCCAACAACTAGGGCCATGTTTCCCAAGAGCATCCATTCAGTTCATACGAAAAAAATGAATATTGTTTAAAAGCAAAGTTTCAATACAAAAAGACTGAACAAAAACTACAAAAAAAATTGGCCAGTTGTAACAATCACAAGTAACTTTGCATTTTTCACCAATTTAGTGAGAACACAAAACATTAAAATAACTATGGTAATAATTGCACATAACCTTTGAGAACAGAGATGACGCGATGCAGAAATTGAGAAAATAAGTGCAGGCCATCCTTGATAAAGGGTCACCCAGAGATGGAAACAGGGGGTAAGGATTATCTAGAACTCTTTGGCAGAGCTTTTACAGCGATATCCGAACCACACTACGGTGAAAATCTAAACGTGTTTAATCGCAGAATGAAGAAGAAACCCACAGATGGCCCACGCGGCTCTTTCTCCTCCCCCACCTTGCAGTCTCAGGTTGCAATCCTCCTTTCTCTTGGTCTCTCTGTACCGTTGAGGAGCTGCAGGCACCTAGGCGACCATGTACTGAGTAATGGCTCTCAGGGCATACAGGAGCTCTGCCTGCAGCCGGGCCTCCATGATGAGGAGATTCACATGTATCTGAGGATGAGACAAGGACAGCTTATCTCACCTGAAGGACAAACGGGATCAAGAAGCAGGCATTTGGTGTGTGGCAAAGGCGTGCGTGATGTAAATGTGTGGCGTAGAAGGCCTCCTTACTCGTTCTGAAGGCTTGAGCGGGGCCCAGGGTAGCGCCTTGGTGGCATCCGGAAAGCAGGCTACCGCCTTAATGTAGAGCTTCAAATCTCTCTCCAGCAACTGGTTCACTTCCCCATAATCATAATCATCATAGCTGGAACCACACACACACACACACACGTCTAGATTAGATAAACACACTGATAGGACATAATGCAATTTTATTACAGGCAATATGAACATTATGAAGTATGTCATTATTTAAAACCGCTTATAGATATGTTTTAAGACAGTTTGTCTCACCGTATTCCTAGCACACAATGGATGTAATTCCAGATAGCTCTCTTCAGGTCGGGGCTGTGGAATGACGACAGAGCGGTAACGCTCCGGAACCGGTCATCCAACAGGTGTCCGATGTCAGAATACAACCTGTTGACCAGGGAGAAGCCATGGTCCTCCCAAGAGTAGTCCTGCAGAAATCAACACAGTACAACCTTAAAATACATACTGGAGTAGAGGCTTTTTTAAGCCGATTTAATATAAAAAAGGTTTAATATATAAACAAAAAGACTAGTTGCACAAGTTTGAATTAAAGCATGACATAAAAGCTCTAAACCAGAGCCAACTACTTTTTGTGTAAAGCAAAATGGATGGCAACACCGAAAACCTAGAACACTTGAGCTCAAAACGCATAATTACAGTACTGAACATAATTCATGTCAAAGCCAGAGTCGACAATCCTAACAATATGGAAAATGTGTTCTATCCGTAAAAGAGCACATTCAAACAGCACACAGCACTCAGGCAAGGTTGTTTTGCAAGAGGTCTGCTATAATGCAGTACATGGACATATGACACTGACTCATACTAATGCTCTACTGGATAGGGAAACGCGTTTACTGACAACACCACCTGTTTAGCAGCCAATGGGCATCACACATGGACACATTCTATGTCCTCACCTGCACCCGGAATACCTGGAAGTGGTCCTCCTCTCGACAGGCCTGATAGCAAAAATCAGGGTCGGTGATGAACCGGGAGGGGTCTGCGAAGTACACCATCTCCTCCTCCTCTTCCATATCTACAGTAAGAGGAGGTGGGATAATTTATAGGGAGATAAATATCCCTGTGGTGAGTGATAATGACTCATGTTTCACACCAGTGCAGACCACTTTTAACTCTGTAGTGTGCGAGGTCTAGTATCATTACCAGACATCAACAGTATTTTCAAACTTTCTGTTTTGGGCAGCTAAGCAGAATGAACACAGCATCCGAATGCTAGGACCTGTTCGAGGGGAGCTACTTTCAACAAGCGTCCCAATACCTTTCGGTTCGGACACAGGACTGGTCAAAGCACACTCATATGAATGCACCATTAATCACACTGCCACCATGTGGCCAAAAGTGTCAATAATCACCTGCTACCTCTTCAAAGTCTAACTAATCCTTACATTCTAACAGAAGCACATCTGCATAGGAAATTCTAAAAATGATCCCCGATGCTTAAAAATATTGGTCTGCTGAGGCTCAGACCAAAACAACAAACAGTTTTCAGTTACTCAAGTATCACTTCAGGAGTGAAAGGCCATGTCTATTACCGTAAGTATGGTAATGTTTGTGCATCTGAGTTTTACTGTATTGCATTTGCAGGAAAGCTACCTGTTTGCTGGAGTGTCTGTGATGGTAGAAGACGCTCCCCTCTTTTCTCCTTCTCCTCCTGGGACCTCTGAATCCTCTCTTTTAGAGATGCCATGTCACAACTGGAGTCCAGGGACTAACGCATCAAAAGGAGCACAAATAGATTTGGTAAAGGCAAGCCCTGTACGTCCACTTACTGAGTATTTAATGTCAGCAATAGCCGCCTGGTTTTGGTACCGTTTTCAAACACGTCTGTGCATTGAAACAAATGATGAATTCATCTGGAATTGGTCTGAACTGCAAAGATGTAAAATAGGTTCAGGAAGTAGTGCCAGCCATGTATTTGCTCCAGCCATCCACTAAACCAGCTGATTTTAATTAGGGTTTGGCTGCTGTACAGTATGTGGAGGGTTGTGTGGGCTGGTTTAATGCATCAAATACCAATCAATCAATTTTATCACCTATTTTGACAAAAATTGAGAAACATGTCAAATCCTGTGTTTGTTCCAATATTGTTGCATTATCGACATCATCAAAATATGCAAGAATAGAGATATACCTTTTTACTCATATCACCCACTCTGAAACGCACGCTAAGGTAACAGCAAAAGCAACCCTTGAGACACCTGATATATTACCTGATGTTTATTACATTAAAAAAAGTCCCCATTTCCTTCTTACCTGTTTTTGTGTATGCTCTGAGGCTGTGGCGTTGAAAACAGGCACATTGGTGTTGCCATTGGCAGCGTCAGAAGGGCAGTAGGACGGCGGGGTGCCGTTGGGCGATTTGGGGACAGGGACGAAATCCGTTTCTGTGCCGGAGCCAAAAACAAAACTGCAGAGGGAGTGGCAGTGGGCCAGCAGTACGACCCCCTGCACCAGCTCAGCCAGCGACCAGCACTGCTCTCCCGACTTCAGGAGCGTCTGGAAGGAGAGGCCACGTGAGCCTGGCTGGCTTCGGAAGCACATGCGTCATCGTTTGACATGGTCGTGTTATGCGTGGTCGCTCTGTGTGTCCTACCTGGATGTGTGAGCAGGCAGTGAGCCAGGGTTGGTGGGCCAGTACCTTGTTGATGTGGTCTAGGTGGCGAAGGCGAGGGGGCGCTGCCTCCAAGCCTTGCAACCACACAGGGTCTCCTCCGACCCTTAAGAACTGGGCTGAGTGAAGGGACACTAGGTAGCTACAGTGATGCCGTGCCGCAGCCTGGAAAACAAGACATTTTCAAAAAATAAAAAACCCTTTCAAAGAAATGTCCAGTGGTATTTAGGGGTATTTTTGTGATTCATTATCAATCCAAGAATAGGGAAGTGGCCATTTGTTTTACTAGCAATCTTGCACAAGTCCGAGTGAGCATCGAGTTAAGATCTATAGCATAGCATCTTGGTCAAAGACACTTCTGAGGGATGTGAGCATCCCAACAAACTATGGCAATATATTTATCTAATCTAATTATTTGATGGTCAAAACGCAGAAAGCGGACTCATTCAAACTTTGGTTTGCATTGATTGGCAACACTGAATATAGAACATACATAATATACAAGAACTTAAATAACAATAGCAAAATAAGTTACAGTTACATTACAGAATACTAATCCTTCAATCCTTGTTTGCTACAAACTGCCATGGCACTTTTTGGATTTCCCATGCGTGCTAAACTTCAAGCTCATGTTACAGCAATATTTGCTGGCAATAAAATGCTTAAAGCTTTCCTCAAAAATACAAAAACAAAAGTAAAAACAAAATGAGGTGGAAGAGTAACGCAAGTGGACAGATACAAGCTCACTGACCATGATTGCGATGTAGTGGCGGTACTGTAGTGGCAGGGGTCCGTCCATGTGCAGGATGTAATGCTGCGCGCGCAGGAAGCTCTCCAAGTACTGAGGGTGAGAGGCCATCTGCTGGGACACAGCGTCCACGCTACCCCTGCTGACCAGAGCCTTCATGAAGAGCAGCGAGGCCCGCTCTTTCTCAGTGTTCACCATTACCTGAGGAGAGACCGCACATTTGCCCTTTTGTTCAATCAGTGGTTCTTGTTATGAAGCATTCACATGATTGGCAGGTCGACGGCGTACATTAGCCTATACATTAGTAATAGGTTAGTAGGTAGTCACCCGGGAATTACCCATACACAAGTATGGGTAATTGTTCTTTCAAATGAAAAATGAAACAAAAGAAATAAGCTAACAGGGCTGTTCCGCAGGGTTCCAAATTGCTGACTCATGGTGCCTTCAGCAGGGTCGTTTTCTCACCATAATAAAGCAAACCTGCTATCGTAAAACACAGATAGATATAGATGATCTGTAAAACACATCTTATGATCCACAGCGCATGATCATTTAAACATTATGTAATGAAATGCCGAGAACAAAAACCAACACCCTGACAAAACAAGGGGGGAAAAAGAATCCACAATTCCTCATTTCAAAAGGGGCTTTACATGCAGGGAGGAACCCTAGATGGAAGTAACTGATCTGAAAGTAGGGCTTAGGAGGCCTTGCAGAGGGAAGCTCCATGGCAGTGAAGCTAGAGGAGCCCAAACACACAAACAGTGGTGAGACTGGGCTGAGGAGCCTGAGGCCAAGAGAAACAGACCCATGCAGAGAGAGAAGCTAGCCTGCCCTCGTAGGCACAGCCATTTATTAGCTCTCATACAATGGTCTCTAGGAAAAGGCACTTGGGAGCAGAGCAATGGCTGAGGAGGGCCGAGTTCCCCTGCGTGAGAAATCTGAGTGCATGGCCTGCTTTAAGCCAAGTGGTCCACAACACCTCGGGCTGGCAGAGATGTTCCTTTTTCAAACCACACATTGCTCTCTAGGATTATAAATTCGAGTTAGAGCAAAGGCTCTTCAACAGTTGTAGTGAATGGGGAATTGGGCTCAACAGCTGGCAACTGTCAGAGCACGTCACTTAATTTGAGCCCCTGTGCAGCATTTTGGCATTCAGCAGTGTTTATCTGACTGGAAGCTCCATGTGGTATTTCACTTCTCACTGCAACGGCTCAGAGTCTCATCCAGACCCTGAAGGAGGCTCCACCTCTCGACCTAAATAGAATTCATGGTGCCCGAACACAGGCATGGCTTTGATAATAACACTATGAACCCAACAAATCCCTCTGACTTAATTTATAACTCGTCCATAGTCATGCTTATGATAAGGTAATAGCCAAGGATGTGAAGAGAGCAAGAGGGACAATAAAAAAAGGAGTGTATGGCTTGAGTATTGACCCTGACCCACTTTTCTGTATAGGGCAACATGGGAGCTGGTTTGGCCATGGTCCCAGAGACTGACACTGTCAGTCAAAGACCTATAGGGAATCATTTAAAACAAGCACAACTTTGCAGTAAAAAGTGTTGCCGTTTAATAATCTAGGTTGCTATTCCAACAGTGAATCAAACATATGCCTTTCAGAATGACTCTATAATGGTGTGGATAACGTAATGATCACCAGTTTAAAGCCAGAGCAATTTTACTATAATGCACACAATACTACACAATCATTGTATATCATAAATGAAAGCTTTGTGCTGTTACAAGGTGACAAACTTATTTTGGGGCATCAGTTTGGTATCCCTTCATTGTTACCAACTCTGACTGAACTTTACAACATTCACAACCAAGACAATAGCAGCAACTTGACTGGCCAATGCCCTTTAAATATACGTATCACATTCCGGCAGGATCAAGGAGCCAGACGGCACACTCATTAAGAACAATAAAGAAAATCTGTACAGCTTAATCGCAAAGATAGACGCACACGGGATATCTCTACAAGCCAGTAAGTCATTTACGCATGTCATTATCTGACCCTATAACAACCCTCACAAGAAAGACTAATTATTTGGCTAGGAGAAACCCAGTAAAAAAAAAAAGACCCTTCCATGTGTATGGTCTGAGGTGATGGACTCATATGGCCATCATATGAACCTTTGTCTGATCTCACAAACATATCTGGACATAGGCCTAAACCGACTAAAGACATAGTAATCGAAACAGGAACTAAATTTCTACAGAGCAGACTAGAAGCAGGAAATGACATCCTACAGACTTTCCCACATTTGCAAAATCATGAAGTCAAACTTCTGAATCATAAGCCATCTAAATCTGTGCATCAGCATTTTCCATGTCGCCTTAATAAGGGACAATTTAAAAGTAATTACGTAAAACATGTAGATAGGGCTATAATAGGTAAACATCATTAATAGTACAACATAAATTTTAATTAAAACATTATTAGTATATCCTACATAGCATAAACAGTCCCACTGTCATAAACACATATGACCTTGTGCACAAATTGAGGTATAAAATAAAAGTGCCTAGGTCAAGCATTTTACACACGTCTGTGGTTAAAAAAAAAAAAAATAATAAACACAGGAAAGTGGACTGGCTGCAAAAAGAAAGAAAAACTTCACAGGAAGCCTGCCCTAAGAGAAAATGCACAGGTGCAGATCATTTGACATTCAAAAGACACACTGCCTCCGCAACACAAAGAGGTAATTTGTTTATTGATCAGAGCACGATCAAAAAAAAACGCAAAATAGCAGCGACGTCTTTAAAAGAAGGAAATGTAAATGGAAACAAGGGCTGCCTTTGCCAACAGGCTCGCAAAACACAGCAGTGTAAACAGAAGAATGTCAGGCTTACATGATCAAGACAGAATAAAGACCTGGAAAAATGATGCTAGCATACTTACAAGGGTGTACAGTGTGAGAGAGGGGGTTTAAGAGAAAGCGGTGGGCTGCAGGAGGGGACTGCAGATATAGGAGAAGGATATTCAATCTGCATTCCGATTGAGCCTGAAGGGGTCTGTTCACGCATCAGCGACCTGATGGTCCTAACCATCTCTACCCCCTGCCCAGAAAAAAAACACAGACAGGCCCGTTTTTGGCTCTGCAACCTGAACTCAGGGAGTATCGCAAAACCAGCTGTAACCCAAAGAGTGGGATAGGGGTGTTAACCACTAGGTAGAACAACAGACACAAACAAGACAAATCATCCCCGGGGCTGTTTAGTGACGAAGCACGGGGAAAACCCACAACAATGATTGAGTTTGTCAGGCAGGCAAGTACAGCAAGAATTTGTGCATTTGCTTTATTATATGATAACAAGCGTTAAAAGGCAAGCTGTAAAAACCACTGGCTTCTTCCACTGTGGACTCACAGCTACATTTCTAGCAAACAGAATATAAGGGGATAATTACCAGATCTAAATTTGAACCATGACTAAAATTACATTGCACACCAATGTAAGCAGTCAGTAGGTTGTCAATGTAATACAAATCAGGTATGAAATAAAGATTTGACTTCCTGGCTCACATTCCTTCCTCTGTTGTTCCATTTCTAGACGCTAAGCTGCAGTAAACATGTCTTTGATTGTTCTTAGAGCAGCGCCCCCACCCTGTTGCAAAAGGAAAAGCACCATAGAAGAGAAAAACAAGTTTGATTGGCAGTCCAGTGCAACCAACACAACAGCACAATAGAATCCTTTACATTTTGAGGGAGAAATTAGAACTAGTTAGATGGTGTACAATTTTGTTTAGATTACCTTATCCTCTCATAATATATATATA
>JAOEHI010001579.1:0-40993 GCA_025447815.1 Percopsis transmontana
GAGAGAGAGAGAGAGAGAGAGAGAGAGAGAGAGAGAGAGAGAGAGAGAGAGAGAGAGAGAGAGAGAGAGAATAAAGGTGTGTGCGGTGGAATGTAAATCTCTGTGTCTTATGCATATGCATTTGTGTTGGTGAGAGAGCGTCTCTTATCATTGATTACAGTCAGGGCATGATTAGAATGATCAGTGTGTTGCGGGGCCCGTGTTGCCCGGGCAGTTAGAAATCTCTTGCTATATATATATATATATATAATGTTTTGACAGGTGGTTTGAATAGCAAACATTCACAAATGGCCCCCAGTGATGTTGAGATGGAAAAAGTTCAGCTCATCATGAGGCTCAACAAATAGCAGGAAATACTGTATGTACATACGGTAGGCTTAAACTCTCGGGGGGAGGTCAACTAAGGTTAATGTGCAAAAAATGCTTGGCAAATCCATTGTAGGGGGTAGCTTCGTTACGTAATGCTATTTCTTATCTGAATAAGAGTAGTGTAACACATCACTGTTTGAAATGTAGTAACATTGTGACAGTTACTGGTTTAAATAATGTGTGTTACTGGTAATAATAAATTGTGCTTATCGAGTAACAATTCCTAGTGAATTAGTTTACCATATTCAACCATGCTCAGTACACCTTTTAACATAGTGCACTCTACTCTCTATGGAATAAAATGCGTGCATCAAGCGGTTTTTTGAGCCCCTGCTTGGTAACAAGCAACACTCAATATGAGCTTGTTGTACCGCATAATACCAGAACAGCTGTTAACCTAATTTAAAAACTGAATATTCACCTAGTATTGACCTGAACCAGTGAATTTCAGTTCCAATTAGCCTGTTTCCAGAGAAAGTTGTAGCCCTTGCTCATATAAACTCACTAGACACACACTAGCGCTATGGTGTGGGTTTCACTGTCCATATAGCATTGCCCGAAGCCAAACTCCAGCTTTGTTTTGCTCTGCTTCTCTCCATCTTCCTGTTTCCTTGTGCTGAGCTTGTGCATTAGCACACTCCCAGATACCCACATTCATAACGTTGAGACACACACCACCCACATGCTGCTATATCGAGTAATTGCCGTCTTTTGGCTAAACAAAATGTAAATATACAAGAATACAAGTTCCCAGCAGGAGGGTAATATACTGTATTGTGGCTTTAGCTGTGTATTGTGTGTACTGTCAGCAGGGAGCATGTATCTGGTTGTCTCATAACCTTATACACACATGTTTAGATATTTCTGACAACCAACTATAGGAAGCTAAAAAACAGTGCACTGTGGGTTGAAGGTTGACACTTTTGCCATGCAGGAAATAAAAAATGGCGAGTCACGGTCAGACATGGTGTAAAGAAGAGGTGAAAGCATTTATAGAAATATGGTCTAACATCCATATAAAGCATTGCTTGTGGTCTATGGAAATATGCCGAATCCATTAAATCCTGAAATGCATAAATGAGTGGCCTGAAATAAATAAATGTGGCATTATAAAATAAAACTGCCTTGAAATAAATAAAAGTAGTCCTTTTTAAAAAAAAAAAAAAAACAACAACAAAAAAAAGTAATTTTTATATAAAAACCTATTTATGTATATACAGTATTTGTGTATTTATTGCCTCATTTATGTATTTCAGATGTGTATTTCACATCGTAGTCTCTCAGCACTCATCTTCTCTTTCGGTACCCTCTCCTACGATTCATGTGAAGCATCACGTGCTCCAAAACTTGTTGTTTCGCCAGACGCTCATACTGTTCGCCCTCTTCTTCAGTTGTAATTGGTGGGAATACCACACAAAGTTGTTGTTGATCCTGTGTGAACACTTAGCGAACCAAATGAAAAATGCAACAATGTAGTAACTTCACCTCTGAACCACACTAAATCTTACTAAAGCTGAATTCAGGTGTGAAAGTGCCCTTAGACTCTTAACAAGATCAAGATTATTGCCAATGAATACATGTCATTACATAAATTGATGCTAAACCTATACTTTGTAGTTGTGTATGACAAACTAAAACCCTTGCCAATAGTTGTACCTTTTACTTTTCTCTTATGTTTGACACTTATTTGCTGGTATTTCCTATTTGGTGCTGGGTTTTCACTCTTCCTGAATGCACCTTTTATGTTAGCTGGTTTATTAGAATTATTTTATTGCACTTTGTATACAATATGCTCCACGGCCACAGTGGGAAACTGTCTTGAAGGTCTCTGAGTTGACCTATGGAACCTATTTACACCCGCCACAAGCACAGAATGTGTATACATAAAAAAGCATTCTTACCTTAGTGACCAACAAATCATTTTCTCGCTGGGTTACCATCGCTTGGATTGTCATGGGCAACCAAAGTGTTTAATGTAGGTCTGTTGTTTAAATATTACGTGTGTGTGTGTGTGTGTGTGTGTGTGTATATATATATTGGTATATATATACACGTGTGTGTGTGTGTGTGTGTGTGTGTGTATAATAGATTGTTAACAGCAAACGCTGAAAAATACTGATTTCCCTCCTTCCAAATATTGATATTTCATATTTCATAATAAACCTGTTTGTTCTAGAGTCATGAAACAATTTCTACATGTGGGAGACGATCTACACTCTGTTATGTTTTGAAAGAATTGGAAATACAGGGTTTGGCTTCTTTACAAACACCATCTCCAAGTGTGAGGTCAGGGTTTAACACCAAGAGCTTTTAAAATGAAGTATGGATGTATGATTCACAACTTCAAAAACATATTTCTCTCCGTCATTCAACCTTCCCTTCCTTGCTTGCTGGAAGGTAAGGAACAGCTACAGGGCTTACAAAGTCAGCCTTGGTCAGAGAATAGAAAATAGAAAAATAAAAAAAACTTATTTGGTTTGGGTAACAAATGACTTGTCTGGAGGTGTGTGTATTATGATTTAGGACCTGAAAAATATTAAAACAACACCTTTTTCGAAGTTCTTCCTTCTCAGCGTTCGGTACTACAAGATTTCTTAAATGTTTGTCTTGGTTCTTTTCCTACTTACTGTGGAAAAAAATAACATACAGCTGTAGTTTATTTATACATTGAGTTATTAAGAGGGAATTCTGTCCAATTGTGACCTGGATCTAATTTTTCCCATCTCTGTCTTCCATTTAGATCTATGGAGTCTGGCCTGCTAAGTTTATCATAACGGAATGGTTTGATTTGAATTCTGGTCTCAAATCTCCACCGTGGAGAGAGAGATGGGGAAATGAGGTCCAAACTTGTCCAGAATTCCCCTTTAGGTACCTGTCCACCCACACAGATGTGTTGAGTTTACCTTCTTTATGTATTGTTCTTTTGACTTCATGCAGTTTGCTGACCTTAGCTGCACACCTGTGTTTGATTGTAAACTCAAGTACAGGACTCTAGATTCAAGGTTTTATATAGAATAATAACAATTGATTCGCAAAACAACGCTCCCCACTAGTACAAGTCACATAATTTATTCTGTTAGCAGCATCTGAGTTTTTGTTTGACACATACTAAGTTCTTGGAGTTCGGCCGAGACCCGTATGAGCTGACTTCAACCTGCTAAAAGGTCTAATCAGCCAAAATATCACCAGTATGAGTGTACACCGTCTTTAAGGGTGTAACAAGTTCGTGTAATTTTGTGATTGTGATTATTTCGTGAAGGTTGGAAAGTTTTGGGTGGTTAATGTACGGTGGCCCTGAGGGTCTGTTTTGATCCTCGGGGCAACCGTATTAATGTGAATGTTGTCCAAATAGGACCACATCGTACAAACCTAATATTTTTTACTCTGAACAGTCATAACTAATACCTTTTTGTATTCTTTACTTTGTATTTCTATGCGTTCTTTGGTGTGTTTGAAGCTAATTTAATGTGAGACATCAGAGTTTGTGATTATGCAGCTACCTCAGGTTTTTTACATAATGCTCTAAACACATGCTTACGGACAAGATACTGACACAAGGAAATCTTTCAAGTTTTATATTATTTATGTTTTGCACCTATTTCTTTCTCTGTTCCTATGACAATTACTGTACGCATACATTCATGAAATATTACTTGTTTTTGCATTTAGATACAAACTTGACAAGTGATTAGAATAGCTGGGGGGTGGGTGAAGTAGGCTATAATGTGGATAGATAGACCTAGATATGATTTAATGCTAGCGCCATCCATTAATGTGAACGTGAGCTAGCATGCTAGTCAGACATTTCATGTAATATTATCAAACCTTTATAATATATTAGATAAACAAGCTGTTTACTAGCAGTGAAGGTTAGTAATTAGTAACTAAACAGTTACTGTGCTGCCCTTTCATGTTTCTAATATTTCCTTTAAAGTTGAACTCACAAACACATTAACATAAATACAGTACACATACTAACCTTCTCTCTGACTCCATGTCAGTTTCGATTTCCATTAGTTTGCCAAACTATTATTTTGAATTCAGCTCAACAGTTTTACAACACGGCATAATATTGTGGCTAAGGCTTCATGCGCGGTAATCGAAATTAAGACGTTGCCAACACTAGAGGTCTGTGTTTGGCCAGAATCATCTTGTGAACACCGCTTGAATAAATCCCTTGAAGTGTGAGCCAAGTAGCGGTTCTTCTTAAGCAATGTATTTCCATTAATTAACAAGATACTTGTCAGTAGGCTGCAACACTAGAGACCATCTAAGGGGCAGAGGGAATAGTGCCAGGATGTGCTAGCAAAGTGGAGAGAGGGTTGCAGTGGTGCACAGAGAGAGCGGGTGCACTGAATTTGTATTTCAGACAGCAGAACTAAAGGGGGCAGCCAGCCAAGGTGACATGTGCGCACCCTGGCAATGTAGGGAATGTATGGTGGACCATAACTGACCAATGCCCCCTTCAATTCAACCTCCCAGAATCCTTCTATTGCTCTGTCTCTTTGTGTGCCCCCCTCGCCCCCTTGACTAGACGGGGGGTTACGTGTTTTGTCTGCCACACTGAAGTAAGTTTGTGCAGCATGATACCCTGGAATTGTGGGAGCTCCACCTCCAGAGATATTTACACACACACACAAGTAAAAAGACACACAGATACCGGTGCTTGGCGAGTGAACCAAGTATTAATTGGGTTGCCAGATTTGGAGTGTTGTCACCTTTTAATCAGCAGAGAGTTAATCAGTGTTTCGGGTTAAACAGGCTGCACTGCGTATGCTGGACTGTTGGATGAGCAGGTCAGGGGCGTCAGTTCTAAAATGTTTATTCATGGAGCGCCTGGAGAGCGCACATGTCCTTTTCAACATCCCCCAGCTTTTAGAAGTGAAATAAAGCTACACAGTCGCTGTGAGGAGTTGCCAAATCGGCCTTCTGCTCTGAGGGGATAGTTGGAGTATTAAGGCGTCTCAACTGTTTATATTGAGGCATGGTGGGTTGGGGAGTTCTAGCTGTTGAGAAGTAAAAAAAAATTGTCAATGGGTTTAAGATTGAGACCAGAACCTATAAAGTTAGAAACCTGTGTGTGTGTATAGTATGTCCTCTTACAGTATGTCCCTCATACTTAAAGCTACAGCTGACAATCTTGTACTGAAATTACCTGGTTGTAACCTACTTTAACATTTTTTATTTTGTTTAAAACTCCCCGGTGCTAACTTAAATGACTGTACCCTTTCACATGCAATAATATTTAATTGAGAGATTGCCAAAACTGAATACTAAAGTATTATGTATTTCAAAAAAATTATTTTGAAGTTGTATGAGTTTTTAACAAAAGTTTTGCTCACAACTGGACTGGTCTTTGATGGGCAGTACTAACAGCCCAAGCCATTTCAATCAGAGTAAAATTGCAGCATTAAGATATAAGTGCCCTCTGGATCGCCTTGCTTTGAGCAGATGTGCATTATTTAAATCATGGAAACTGGTACTGTCTGCCAATCGGGATGAGCATGTTGACAAATGAGAACCATTTGGTCAAATTCTATTTGGAAAATACTGTTAACGAAACAACCTTAGTGAACTAATAATTTGAAAAGAGACTAAGCATATCCTTTTACTTTGCAACAAATTTAAGTGCTGAATAAACTTATGCTTACCAATAGAGAGTAGACAATAAGAAGAGCACAATATGATCAACAAATTAATGGCGATTTATTTTTGCAACACCAACATATTTTAGTATTTGTCATATAGTTAATTATTTTTACTGCAATGTGTCAATTGTATCTTGATAGTAATTATTCATTTCTTAAAATTATTGTATCAGTGTTTTGCTTTGACAGTTTATTTGACAGCAATAGAATAGGTGATGTAATTAAAATTGTGATATTTGTGTATTTGGAAGTCAATGTTTTTCCTATTCTGCTTCAGAATATTCCCAATTCTAATCATTTTAGTGTATATGCAGCAAAAGAGTAATCATTGAAAGGATTTAAACAAACAATATGTTTTTCTTGCCTATGGGTATGCTCTTGAATTTGTTAGCATTCCACTATTAATCCTCTAACGTTCAGGTATTCAGGTATGACTACCAAATTGCAAGTTTCAACAAAATCTGTTTAAGAAAAAGGGTAAAAAAAAATTTAAACACATCAACATTGTGTGTGTATATTCATTACATTATACTTCAATATTACACACACAATAATAAAATGCTTTTGAGAGTGTAGCTTATGCTGTGGTTATTGATGTGGTTATATATTATGTATTTTTAGTCATTAACATTAATAGTGTGCCTGGTGTTTTGTGGCCGTTAACCTTGAGGAGCTGTGTGAAGGAAAGTAAAATGTTTTGCTGATGCCGACCTCAGTGTATATGTCCAATTTCCTCAAGAGCTGAATGAATTTTAATTCTGCTGATTTCTGTAAATCCTGATGTCAGCCGATCCAGTAAGCCAAATCCTTTTATCATTCTGTCTCTTTCATCCTGTTATCATTATTTCTTTTGAACTTAGAAACTAATTTCATATGAACGTCTTATGCACTTTGTTACATTGAGAAGTGCTAAGAAGGAGCTTCTGTTACTCTGCTTATTGGAGTGCTTGCACTGCAGCAGAAATTGCTACCTTTTAAAAAAAAATAAAATAAAAAAAAAAAAAATGCTAATATTTAGTGATACTATTATTACAAGTGGTATGACTACTTATGGTGTCTTATTTCTTTTGCCCAAGATGAACTCCAATATAGAGAGGCGTTTTATATCCAGCAGACAATATTGTATCTTTAGTCATTAACAAAAGTGCAACACCAATTTATCAACCGATTAGCTGAAGGACAGACATAACGGCGATCTGTAGTGTGATAAAAGGTGATTTTCCCCTATTACACTAAAGTTAAATCTGCATTGTATTTTTAAATTGTCATTCCAATTATTTTTTCAGGTGATAAGACACAGCCCAAACTTAATACAATCTGCTAATACACTTTAGGCTTTGGTTTTGTGGTTGAAAAATCCAGCATTACCAATTACACTATGTAACACAACTTTTGTTCCTGGGTAGTAAGCATTATTTCCTAATGGCTTGTGCCTCAAAAGTATACAAAATAGCTAATATTCCCCACAAACGTTACTTTTGTGACCAGGTCAGTGATATTTTAAAATGTACCTATTTCCAATGAGAAAAACAACATATGGTTCCAAATTAACATGTATTTATACTAAAGTAATACAAAAATTACTACAAAAGATTTAGAAGTGAGTCGTTTTTCGAGATTTATGATTAGTTTACAGTATAATCAGCCCCTTTTATGTAGTCTCCCATCATGTTCTCGTTCAAATCCAGTATATCTTGGTGGAAGTGCTCGCCTTGCTCCCATGTTCTCCTTGAATTTATCAAGATGAGCATCGAGGATATGGACTTTGAGGGACATCCTACAGCCTGGAAGGTGCTGATGCCACCACTGCACATCAAATTTTGCCTTTTGAAATAATTTGTCAGAGCTCTAGCTAAGGAGTCGGCCTTCAAGACTTCTTCCCTACGCTGTCTGAAGCAAAGATCAAAGTTGTTGTCTTCGTCAGACCACAGATAAAGATCCTGGAGTGCAATGAATTCTCGAAGAAGCTCACTCGTTGTGAGAAAGTGGCTTGGAACAGCTTTGTCACAATGGTTCGGGGCTTCCTGGGCAATCACCGAAGGCCGAAAACTATTTGGAGCTGGTTGAGACTCTGGTGAAGAACTACAGCAGAATGGGCTGTTGGATGTTACTCAATGTCCATATCCTTGATAGATTGATAGATTCAAGGAAAACATGGGATCGTACTTGGTTTTGTTGTACAATTCTGTTATTCTGGGTCAAAAGCAAAATACGGCAAATATGGAAATTTCTTCTTAAAATCCACATACACAGTTTTCACGAAGATTCTGACATTCACCAATGTTTTCTTATTTGGGATTTGTTCTTAGGTAAGAACAGAATCTATGCACAATCAAGAGCACACTTAAGCACATTTGAGTGCTGGCATGTTTGTGCAAAACAATTGATAGTGTTTTCTTAAATTCTACAGTTGTATAATATTATAGGATTTAAAATGTACAATATTTTTATAATTTATAATGTTTTTCAATAATGATTGTCATCATTTTACAAAGCGTTATGGTCTGAGACATTTCAGAGGGAGCTAGGAGACAGGGTGGGATTATCACAGGCATCCATCAGCCGCGCTTTCCTGCGAGTCTTGGATGAAATATATCTGTCTACAATTCCTAGAATGCCCATATAGAGCAGAAGAACAGGTCCCTGTCAAGAGAGGATTCCATTCTATTACTGGTCTACCCAACACCATCGGCGCAATAGGCCACAACATCGAGGGCACCATTGGCATTTTAAAAGGACTCTGGATGTGTTTGGACACAGCAGGTGGCAAGCTGCTGTGCAAACCAGAGAAGGTGTGTATAAAAAGAACAGCTGAGAAATTGTTTAATTCTTGCAAAAACATGGTGGTGGTCTACCACTTCCATTTAGCCACCACAACAACAAGAGCAGGAACTCAACAAGAGAGTTTCAGTACTTTTATTTTATCTTTCTTTTTTCCTTTTTAATTGTAATGGTGTCTCGTTGCCCGTGTTGAGGCTATCTGTGTAAGCGTTTGGGCCATTCTTCTCTCGCAACCTTTTCTTTTCAATTTCTGTGTGATTTCTGTGTGCATGGCCCTGCTTTCTCATGCCCTTTTTTATGGGGATTGTCGGGGCGTTTACCTTTGCTAATTAAGAACAACTGGCATGCGCTTTCAACTTATGAGGACAATGGGATTCATCATTATAAGAACACAGGCGCAAACAATTCTGGGGTGTAGGAACATGTCATGAATCAGACAGACTTTTCTTAGGACCTTTCTCAAGAACAAATTAAAAAAATGTAGATATTAGTGAATGACGCCCTTTTGATTTACAGTACAAAATCATGGCCGCATGTTTGTTTTCGTCTATCTGCTACGTCACTGTTACGTCACTGTTATTTGTTACTATTTAGTTGTTTTCTTCTAACCAATTCGATTTTGTTTCAACAAAAGGTGTGATTGCCATTCCCATGCTTGTCTGTAGGGGCTTGAATGGCTGAACACCTGCAAATTGGACGGGAACAAATCATGTCTAATGAAGAAGGCAGAGCGGAGGCTGTTCATCTTGTTGCAGCTGAATGAAATCAGCATCTATCAGTCCTCCCAGCTAGACTCGCTGAAAAGCCACCTCTGAGTTATCTGATGCATCTACACCTCCTCCTGCTCCAAGGACAAGCTTCAGAGTGTTTTCTTGACTGCTGAGCAGGCCATTACCTGTCAGCTGCCCTCTATCAAGTAACTGTGACATGAGGGAAAGGGCAGGAAGGATTTCTGCTGACCTGCCCATTCAGGCGGCCATCTGTTTCAAAAACTTTCCTCTGTTGAGGTGGTGCTCCTGTGTAAAAAGGCAAAGACCACCCAACACTTCAACAGCTTCTTCACCCTGACTTAACTAGACCTGCTAACACTGTTGCATTCTAGTTGCTGGGTTCTTAAAACAAAAATAAGAACAAAAAATAAATTTTGTAAAAAACACTGTCTTTCTGTTTTCTCTAGCCACACCATACAACATGTTGGCTCTCTTTGCAGATCACTATCTCTCAGCTGTCTACTGTCTGATTCGTTATAGTTTTCTCTTCTAACTGACAATTCCTAACCGAAAAACCTCAACTTACTCAACTTCTCACTGGTCATCGCACTAAAAGGACAATATTGCTGCTCAGGTGTATCTCTTCTTTTGCTCAGGAAACTAAACAGTTCTTATGGGTCTCATTTGTTTCTCCTAAAATTGCCTTAAGAGAAATAATTGAGCATAGTAGATGTATTCACCGAGAGTCTGGACACATAAGCAATAAAAGTCTCTCTATTTATTTATAATAATATACTCAATTAATGCATATAATTTCTGTGCCTCTTTTTAGCTTTTGCGACCGACTGGGGAAAAGAATCTCTGCACTGCTAGACTAGTCAATGAGACTCGCTCACAGCAGCCTATGAGTCAGCATGTCCATGTCAAGATGTGTTTTTGAGCCAATTTTTACGAATATCTTAGTGACGCTTGATGCAGGAGCCTTTTGAGATTACGGAAATTGGCAAATAATTTAGCATGCTGAATGGATGAAAGGGTTTCCCATTAAACTACACTTAACTATGATCTTGCGTCCCTGGTGTGATTTGCTATGCAACTTTACAATGTTTGTGAAGTCTGGTTGTCCTTGTATAGAGTGTCAGTATATATCATGTATTAGTAATGACTGTAGAGTATATTTTTGTTTAATTAATGTTCCCCTCGGGCTCTCTGGTGTCTTGGTTGGTGGAAAGGATCGTTCTGTTTTGATCCCTTTGTCACTGGCAGCAGTAGCTAACATTGATAGAAATGGATGTGACTCTCTAATATGGCCTCTTGTTGTGTATGTGTCGAAAAGAAGGCTTCCTCACTGCAGGGCAAGAACAGCTAGCCAGGGATCAAGTCCATCCCATCCTTTAGCCTTGAGAGTTAAGTGATGTAGTTAAAGGTACACCTCTCGATTTTGTTGTAGCGCTCCCCGAACCCTGAACTTCAGCCTCTAGTTCAGTTGCTTTTTGAAGCAAATGCATGAAAGTTCACGTGGCTATAGTGGGAGGAAGATGTGAGTCTATGAGTGCTGTAGGGGGAAGGAGAAGAGAGTAGCGCCAACCAAATAGTGCTCAGTTGTAGGAGGGGCATGAGCTGAGTTTCAAACCAAAACATTTTTGTAACGCTGTTTTCAACCGTAAGGGAAATTCACAGGTCTCTTTAAGTCTTTATACAGAGTGTTAGCCTGCGGACACTGGCATACTTAGGCATTCAACCTGCTTCAGTGTTCACGTATCACATTGGGTATGCGCTTTGTCCTGGTCCAGTGCGCGTCCATGCACTTGAGTACACGAGTCTATGACTTTCATGCTACATGCTGTGGCTTTAGCGTGCGTGAGAGTGATCTGAGATGACAGTTGAGCCGAGCACAGATGACTTCAAAGATCCATACTCGCTAGATTTACTCCATACTGATGGCCTATGTAGGCCGACACACACTCGGCTATACAGTATATAAAAAGCATTTAAAAACATGGTCCAATGAGATGACAGAAAAATGTGGACCTGCTCGCCCACCCAGAGCGCACTGATATGAAGAATGGAAGAAAAGGAAAAAATGAAACGCAGCTAAATTGATTGATTCACATTCACTGCCTAACTGCAAAGTGAGAAGCACTCAAGGCCATGTGAATGTGGTTTAACTGGGATGTAACCTAACTGGAACTGTTGACTACAGCACAGGGTGAGAAGAAGACCCAGTGCAGTGAAGCCACTATAATGCCCTGTTGAACCTGTGCCCTCAGGCAAGCGCTTTGGCACCACGAGAGAGAATACAGTAACGGTTTGTGTACAGTGTGAAAAGGTAGAAAAAACAAACTGTTCTGACCGCCTTGTCGCCTGATGTTAAAAGATAAATAAATATATCGGTCCACATTCCAACCGACACAGGGGATATGATTGCAGTGTATTTCCTCCAGTTTCTCGGTTGACATTAATTGAAATAAATAGACGGGCTAAACCGATGAAAGCGTTGTTCTGTTTTTTTTAAATATTTTTTTTCCTGAGGGCAATGACTGCAATTTTTATTAGTGGTGAAAGTTATTGAGCGATGAAAGACGGACAGCACAAAACTGGGATTGTATCCGTATAATATACCTTCTCAAATAAGATAATATAAGAGTAATTTTATGTTGGGACTATTCACCTTCTCATGGGCATCCAGCAGAAAAGTAGTTTCCTTTCTACAAACCAAGCCTATAAACAACTGATTCTCATGGCTAGCAAATTATATACATTATACATAAACAACCTCAAAAGCACAGAGAAACAGAGAAAACAACCAGTGGGAGCCCAAAGGCTTGCCACATACAGTATATACACTAAAACATACTGTACACACAGTCCACTGTCCTTATCGTGTGTGTGTGTGTGGGGGCATGACCTGTGACATCACAGCCCCTCTTCCGGGGGTCGCCCGTCCACGACATGCACGGTGATGCGTATCGACAGACGCGCCATTACGCGCGGGTCAGGGCAAGTCAATAAGTGTCAAAGGTAAGAAGAACAGGCCGCGCTACATGAGACAGAAATATAACCAATGAACAATGGCCAAAAGAACAAACTAACAGGGGTGAAGGGTAAAAGAGAAGATGAAAACAATTGTCTGGAATGGGACGCACCGGTTGAAACGCTAAAATAGAAATGCCGGCATGAGTTGAAATAGATTTTAAATATAGCTATTTATTACCTGGATATAATTTCATGTGTTCCGCTGCATTATGAACGTTGATTTAGTGCCAGTAACAAAGTCCCCCATCTCTGCAGGTAATGAGTTAAGATGCTAACCTGTATTTATATCTCTGGGAGAGATTACATCGCCACACCAGGAAATATACAGCACAGCAAACACATAAGGCATTTTTAAGCGGTAATCATTTTTGTGGCTACGAGTAATGGAATAGACAACATATAAAGCCTCTTGAGTGTATAGAGTATAAATGCACAGTAAATAGTATGCTAGTTCAGCAACATCATTTTGTAGGCAAGGTGTACAATGTGAGGATGCCAGTTTTTAGGGAGTTGGCTTCACTTGATTATGATAACGATACATACGGCATGAAATTCTAATGTATAAATCACATCATTGTTGCTGACAAGCTATTAACCTTGTCAAAGTACATCATCATCATGATGTATCAAGATGAACCTAAAGTGTAAGTGACTAAAGGAAAATGGGCTGGTATTTATAGCTTAATTAATATCACAACCTCTCACACTCTTGTCTTCTTACACCTGTGTTTTTATATTTGTTACCTTTGTAAACCACAGTGAATTCCAATCCCATGCTAGGGTCGATAATCTTGTTGCCAAAATAACAGATGCTTTTGTCCCTGTAGTCTATTCTGCTGAAATGGGCCAAGTGTTTTCTGAAGTGCCGCTCCACCAGTTGACAGTGCACAGTGTATCCCCTCCCTAATACTACAAAGGGGCCAAACAAAGAAGCCCGTCGGCCAGAAATAATGACATTAGCCATCGGCGCATCCAGTTGAGCCGTCCACCACCCACGTGCACGCTCACAGCCGCTGTGCACAGCTGTCCTCGTGAACCTCTACTGGCACATGAACAACACATCTGCTTCAAACGGCTACTTATCTCAAAATATGAACCAACCTCTTGCCACTCTCATGCTCGCAGGTCCTTCAAATAACC
Organism: Percopsis transmontana; assembly: GCA_025447815.1. Taxonomy (NCBI): domain Eukaryota; kingdom Metazoa; phylum Chordata; class Actinopteri; order Percopsiformes; family Percopsidae; genus Percopsis; species Percopsis transmontana. The sequence continues at coordinate 13,685 of JAOEHI010001579.1, forward strand.
ACACTCCAACACACAGACAGTTTTTGAAAATATGAATATGGTTTTAATGTGATATTGAACTTTTAAACTCTTGGCCACATATGGAGATGTTTGAGGTGAAATGTTCCATTTGGTTGCTGTTACAATTAGGTCATTTTTAGCGCTTTTTATCCAATTTCCGTATTAAAGAGCAGGTAGGGGTTAGGCATCTTGCTCATGGATACTCACAGGAAGGCTTGAAAAACCTGACTGTGGTTCATTTAAATACGGTGATGAAAAGGTCATGACTTTAACAAGAGATTAATATGACTTTATTAACACATTTTCTGTGAGCGGAGGAAGGTTAAGTAAAAATAAAATAAAGTAGGGAGACGGACCTTTTTTCATTTCACTGTAATTAAGTAGTAATCGTTTGAATTTTATTAATATCATAGTTTCAATAAATTGCATTTGAGTGACTAATGCAAACCATCTCATGGTTTAAAAATGGAAATTTCTCCCTAAATTGCAAGTTCATATTCTGTGTGTGTGTGTGTGTGTGTGTGTGTGTGTGTGTGTGTGTGTGTGTGTGTGATTGCTGCCGCGCTTACACTGCGCTCCAGTGCAATCACTTTCACAGCTCAGTTGGCATCTGATTATCTCTCGTTTGACACACAGAAATGCAAACACACCGACACGCGTGCACACAGGGTTATTGGAATGCCACTTCCATCTTGAATTTGTTATTTTGGTAATCAGAGAGGAAACATAATTATAGAACTGGCTTCCACTTAGCGACAGCACAGCTTTATTTGATGACCGCGCGCGTCTACACGCTTATCCTTTTTGAAGCGCTGGCGGGTTGTATTCGTACCAAATTTGTGTGACAAAAAGATGTCAGAACGCATTGAGCAAACAGCCATCAGGGCTAGCTAAATAAATTTACCTGTAAAATGCATTGTTGAGCCAGCCATTTTTACCAGATTTTAAACTGCAGAATTAGGTTTGAAACCCTTTGCGCAAATCTATTTTAAGATTAAAAAAGATGCTTAAGATTGTCTAGTGGTTCAAGCCCCAGAGTGAGCCTACCTGTAAGCATCCTTGAGCAAGATGCCTAACCCCTATCTGCTTCATTGTTAATCGCTTTGGATTAAAGCGTCCACTATATGACTATATTGACATATTATAAGGATGGGGACACAGTTCTAATTGTACCTTTTTTTTATTTTATTTATTTATTATTTATTTATTATTATTTATTTATTTATCCAGTGGTCACAATTAATTTTAGGTGTTACTGTATCATACTATAGTTGAAGTAGTTAAGTGAATTAATAATTCCTAGTTACAAAAAACAATTCAGTAAATTCCTTACCACTTCTACTATGGGCTCTAGTTTCATGGTCAAAGCGCAAGCGAAGGCACAAGTCCACGGCACAAGTGGATCTAAGGAGTGGCCAACATTTTTTTTCCTAATTTCGAGATGGCGGTAAGTGGGCGCAACTGCGGCGCAGTTGTAAAAGGGTTGGATTAGAATGGATAAATTATCAGTAGGAGTGGTGGGGTCCGTCTTCAATTACGGCCAATCAAATCAGCTCCTCTCATTCCCTTTAAAAGCAGCGTGTTCTCTGTCATGAGGAACTGACAATTTTGTAATGGATGACAAAAGTCTTTCCTGATAATTCTTTGAACACAGCAGGAGACCTCAAATAGTTGTGATCACGGATTAGCCTAGGCAATCAGTTTGTCCTTTCAGGTTGAATGAGGTTAATTGAAATATTGAATATCCCCAATGACCATGTTGTTTTCCATGCGTAATGACGCACAATGTCTCGGCGAACTGCCAATTTTGCAATCAACGGCGAATGTTCAGAACGGCAGAAAAACTGTCAAATATTATGTCCTTGTTAGGGATGTGCACATACTGTATATGGCACATCTATTAAACCACCATGATACACTTGCATATATTTTGTTTTGTGATTAAAAAGGTTAAGGACAGTAGTCCAGTAGTATTATTTGAATTATTGACGAAATAGATCACATAACATACACAAACAAGCGATGTCATGGCGAGCTGAGAAATTGGCAAAGTGCCCAGGCGAGAGAAAACCCACCTTGCGGCCCGTCATTCCGTCTACGTTAGCGCTACGTAGATGGTACGTTGCTTGGATAAAAACGGTAACCTAATTGCAACATACAGGTCATATAGGTAGGTTTTAGACATCTTGCTCAAGGAAGCTTACAGGTATACTGTAGTTCGGGCTTGTTGGGGATCAAACCCATGACCTTTCTAGGACAAACAGGAGGTACAGAACTTTTACTGCAAGCTTGTTCAGTGAAACCACATTGTCAGATGCTACACCAGTTGCTGTTCATGTGTGCATTGACGTGCACTATTTATAATGCTCTTTGTGTGCATGTGTGTGGACGATGGTGAGGATTTATAATGCGTGTGCGTGTGTGTGTTTGTGTGTGTGTGTGTATTCAGGTGTATGTGTGTGATGTATCTTGGTTTTACTGCGTAAGCATTTCTCATGGTCTGTTTCTGTTCAAGGTAAATGTTCGCTTCACTTTACAGACAGTACAAGTACAAAATATGGAAGTATCGCAGATAATGGACAACCGAACGTGTGCGTGTGTCTGTGCCTCAGTGTGCATGCACACACACACACACACACACACACACACACACACACACACACACACACACACACACATACCCCTACGGTGAAAGGACAAAGAAGCCATTCCTAAAGATGACACAGCAGATTTGATGACACAGCAGAAACTATAATTGATAAATCGGTGACAGAGAATATGTTGTACACAACACACACACTTGCGGACACACACACACACTTATTGTGTGTTTGCTGTGATTATAGTTATAGTTATTTGTTGCGTATAGGCAATCATTAGGTGCCAATTATCCTCTCCTCTCCTCTGTTATGACAGCCTGGCACTAATATGTATTAGATGTCCCATTTGCCATTTTGTAAATCGCTATCCTTCCTTTATGTTGCTCTCACTTGCTGAATAATTCAGTGTATTTGTCACTCGCCCATTTGGTAAATATGACGCTATCATTCTGTACTGAATGATTTTCACAACATCCATTTGCCAATACGACCTAATAATCATCTCTCCCTCTCTCTGCATCTCTTTTCTTTCATTCTCTCTCTCCTTCTCTCTCCCCATCAATTCCTCGGTTTTCTCTTTCCCCTATTTGTTGCCTAATAATCATGTATCAAGGATGTGAATGTATATTTGTAGACAATTTTCGGCAAAGCTGATGGGGAAATCTATTACACCCTGTGTGTGTGTGTATTGGAGAAGATTTTATGGTCTGTTGAATGAAAGGCAGGTAATGACTGTGTCTGGCTGGCTTTTGTGTGTGTGTGTGTGTGTGTGTGTTTGTTCCTATAGGCCTTTGTTTCATCATGTTTTTGAAAAAATTGTAGGCCCCAGACTGCTTCAGGCTACTCGGCAGTCAGCTGCCCTGACCCCCATGACAGGTTAGTGGTTAGCACCCCCAGAAGTGTCAAATAGGCCTGTGGGTATGTTTTCAGCCACAAAACAAGAGCTTGCATTTGCTTCAAACTATCACTTTTGAAATAAACCACGCTGTTTTCTCTTTTTTGTTTAAGAAAACATGTTGATTCCTTTAGAGATGGACATGGAAAACAGTTTTCTACGAACAGCACGTTAAACCCAAAGCTCTAAGTATTCGCTAGAAAATATTTTTAGTGATTCTTTAAAAGTAGTTTTAAGAGAAGATGTTACACTGCTTTAAAAGGCATAATATAATCATGTTCTGGTTTGGTGTTTGGTCTGTCGTTCTAGCTAGTTAGCCAACTCTTCTTGTAGAGATCAACATAGAAAACAGTTTCCAACAAATACCCCATTAAGCCCAAATAAAAAAATGTCCTTTATACGTAAGACACACTTTTGGCTACATTCAGACTGCAGGCAAAAATGCTCAGTTCGAATTTATTGCTCAGGTCTGACTTTTTGTTTTTGTTTGGCTGTTTTATATTTTTACATTACATTATTTTCTTTAATTGTGGTCAATATCACATTCCAGTGTGAAATGGTCACAGTCGCAAAAGAACAATAACAAAGACGCATTGGCAGCTGGTGAAAAATAATCTAGGTGGGGCTGCAATATTCAGTCAGTTTCAGTAACCATCCCAATACAGTTGAACACAAACTGCAAGATACCAGTGCTCTGTGAAATAGTCATTATTTGTGTGTAAGTTTTACCTTTTTCGCTAGCCTGTTGTGTAATTTTGAGGTCAGGTTGATCTGGGCTAAGCTCTTTGACTTGTAGTTTCTCCACTAAAGTTCTCCTCTCAAATGGATTTTGGAGAAGAGATCTTATTAAAAATGGTCAAATGTAACTATATTAATATCTGGGATTTGCAGCGATACTACATTTTAAATAATTTTACTGACGTGGGAATAAAGTGCTCGTGTAAATGGGCCTCGGCTTTGCTTGGGGCGATAAGTTAAGCACCCTTCAGGCATCAGATTCGAGGACGCTGATTTTTTTTATTTGGTGGAGCAATGGCTGCTACTTCTGTCCGGAGGTGTGTGTGGATGCGGAGACGGAGCCAGGAGTGGTAGGATCGTGACATGAATGGATTCACTGAAACGGATTTCATCAAAGGCCTACGTTTAACTACATCTGTCAGCGCACTGTCCCTCCACTGACTACCTCCATCACAGCTGTCTTCCATGTTTGTATTCCATGTTTGACTCCCGCTAGCTCAGAATTGTGACGAAAGTGAGACAAAAAGTCGCATGAATTCCTGAATATCAGATTTGGCCCACTTTTGCCCTGCAGTCTGAACGTAGCCTTAGTAAGATGAAATTTATTGTCCTGAAGGAAAACTGTTTTGGACACCCAGTGTCTACTGTATCCGACATACTGTCCATACGTACAACTTTCCATACAAGGCAGTACTAAAAACACAATATAACAGAACAACAACAATAAGAACCAACAAACGAGAGTCTGTTCGGCCCCTCAGTCTAGATTTTGTTAAGGGCTATGGACTGGGGTCCGAAAGAGTGTTTGTACATGTTGAGCCTGTAGAACTACCTGAGGGGAGGAGCTGGTAGTCAGAGTGGAGGACATGGTTGGGGTCTGCAATTACTTGTATGCCTGATTTATGGTCTGTTCAAACATTGTCTGGAGTGAGGGGTGCTCTCTGACGTTCATGGTTTCTATTGCAGTCTTTGTGAGGCGGGTGATGTCTGATTTTAGCTGTACTGAAAGGTGATTGAACCAGGCGGAGATTCCATAGCGGATGATGCTCTCTACTACGGCCTGCCAGAAGAGGACCATCACTCTCTGGTTGTCCCCAAACACTCAGTCTGCGCAGGAAATACAGTTGTTGGTGGACCTTTAGAGAGGACAAAACTGACATGTACGCTCCATGTTAACTGATTGTTAATGTGTATTCTAAGGTAGGAGCTGACTTGGGCTATGCTGTGGTCGTGGATAACCACGGGGGAGTGGTCACCAAGGTTTTTTGGGTCAAAAAACATTGCCTCCGTGGTGCTAACATGCATATTTACTTTGTGAGTCACCCACAGAAAACACACAGTTGTATCTTGCTGAGATGACTGGGGCATCTCTCTCTCTCTCTCTCACACACACACACACACACACACACACACACACACACACACACACACACACACACACACACACACACATTGTGTTGAGGTGCATATGTTGAGATACAGCATATATGCAATGTTATGTCAAATATATGGTATCCTTCTCAAAGCTGTCATGTAGAATGTGCTTGTTAGTGTGCATGCACTGTATGTGCGGTTTATTTGCATTGTGTGTGTGTGTGTAATGGTGTCACATCGGATAATTAGGTCATTTTTTGTGTATTTTATTTGCACAAGCCTCTAATTCCACCTTCAACAAGCTAAAATATATATGTGCATTAATTAGGAAATTATTTTTGTGTAGGCAGGGCCGCCGATAGTGGGGGTGAAGGGGAAAGCTTTCACCGGGCCAAAGCTCAGAGGAAGCCCTGAAAAAGGTCTTTGGTTGGCCTTTAAATAACAATGTTTTTATTTTGTTCTTATTTTTGTATCTATTTATTAGTTGTAACAAAAGGTACTTAAATTATTTGCATATTGTCTCTTTTGATAAATACACTTGTTATTGTAAAACCCCTCCCCCATTGTTATTGTAAAAAGTGCATGGTCAAGGGCATGCACCGCTTGTCAGCCTGTCAGAATGTTTCTCTCTTACAACTTGTCTATATATTGAAAATGGACTAGGCCTATACAATTGTGCGTCGTAATAATTTATTTTCGGTTTGTGTGAGAGAGGACGAGAATAAACGGAAATGTATTAGTCAAAGAATTAACGACAGTGTCATGGTTACTTAATATAAATGAATAGATATACTTGATCAAACTATTAGTTAATAAAATACAAAACTATAGAATAAAATATTAAATCACTATTACTCTCAGGCTTTGTATAATCTGACACAGGCAGGCAGGCAGGCAGGCGTAATGCTCAAGGTGTTTTAATAATTAAATATACAGGAGAAACACAAAACTTTGATACAAGGAATAAATAAGGAGCCATGCAAGGGGAAAACTACAAAACAAAGAAGCTTCCTACTAAGGTGCTCCAAGTCCAGGCAAAACAGATAGATCCCACCAGCCCAGAGACAGGGGGGAACACAGACTAAATACACAAGGATGATCGGGGAACGGTAAACGGGTGAGGGCGGTGATTGGGAAACGAGGGGAAGGACCATAAAAGGAGGCAGGGCGGAGCAAGGGAGGGGCCGGGAAGAACACAGGGGAACAAGGTAGACACACTAGGGAAACATGGAATAGATACTGGGGAGGACAAAAGACAAGACAAAAACAGGGAACAGGCGGGGTCATGAAAATTAGGCTATTAGAATGTTAGTTTTGACTTCAAGGGGGGTCTGTAGAATATTTAGTTCCCCCTGTTCAAAATTCCCAACATCTGGCCTGTGTGTATAGGCAAGTAATATCCTGCAGAGCTGATAAAAGATGGCTCCTCTTCATCAAACACTAAATTGGTGAACAACTATTAATTTTCTATTTACTTTCTTAAAATTGCCTTTGCGATGAAAACAACCTCATCCAACAGAGGTGAGTAACTCCTCTGTTGGCCCTCAATATATCATCAAACCTGGCAACTTATTTATTTCTTCTGTTAGTTTCTGCCTTTCATTTGTCTGTCTCTTTATTTTGTCTTTCTTTCTGCTTCATGGTGATTGGCTATTGGCAAATTCTGCTTTATGTAGGTGTGTATCTGATAGGGAGGGAGAGAGAGGAATATTGTTTCTTGTCTGAGATGTTGACAGTTTAATATTACCTTTGTATCTCCTCTTTCTCAGCAAGGTGCTATCTCCACTGTGCACAGGACATTCACTGCAAGAGGTGCATGTGTGTGTGTGAATAAATTTGTGCTGGAGAACTTTCTAGCTCCTTCAGTCTAGTGTGAAGGTGCAGACCCCAACTCCTTCTACAAGGTTTACTTACAAATACACAGTACAAAGTTCAAAGTAGCTGACATCCAATAAAATCAGCCTGGGTGATGGCAGGCAGTCTGAGGACTATTTAAATAGTGTTAAAAAATAAAGTTCTGCCTTCGATTCTCCTCCATACCCTCTTTATCTTAATTTATTTTATTTATTCCCGTCCTCACTCATGCTTTTTCCTAAAATTTTTAACAGAAAACAGAAAATTATTTTACATTTCTACAGATTACCTGGAGATAAATACATGAGAATATATAAGTTGTGGCCACAGCTTGCAATACAAGCAAATAAGTGTGATGGTCAAATGGAAAGACAGCTATTAGATCTGCATACTAAAAATAGCTTGTACCCATATGGAAAAAATATACTATAAATGCATTACAGTGTGACAGGCATCTTACAATGTGTGTGTATTATTTAATTATGCCCCCTTTCATACGTGGACATGACGTGGACAGTATGGCTTGTCAATTTTACTAAGAGTGTAACGATTGCCGTGCACAGGCCCATGCACGCTTCGTGCCTCCCGTCCTGGCAGCACACCTGCGGGGGATTAGCCCCACGCAGGTGCGACACCTTAGTTTGATTAGGGACCATATTTTAGGTTCCCGGCAGCACTAGGTGCTGGTGGTCATTGTTTGTGTTGCTGTTGTCTCACATGGACGTTGTGGATTATTAAAACACTCATGAGTTCACTGCTCTCCTGTCTGCTTGCGTCGTCCTCTGGCTCGCGCTTACACTCGCCACCCCACTATACACAACGTTACAGAGAGTTGGAGGTAAACTACAATTCCTGTTGTTGACACACAAGGCTGCTGCGGCCACAGTTCAACCAGTGTTGCTTCTATAGGCTCGGGCCAAACTACTCTTGTTGAGTTTGGGCTTTGCATTCTGCTATTGTCAGATGTCAACATGTGGATCCGACAGGATATCTTTGAAATCCGGTCGCATCAGTGCTCACACTACACGACACAAGAATGAAATCTCTGACATTCGCTGGAGCCTCCGTCAGCTCGTCGCACGGGTCCCTCGGCTGTTGTTTCCCTGCTCACACTATACGTCAAACGACAGACGACTGCAAATGCATTGTTGGCCCGACTGAAAATCCGTCGACATCAGCCCAATCGTGTCAAAAACCTTAACCAGACACATTAACTCAGCACCTGTGTGGGTGGACGGGGGCTTTAGCTGACCAGGCCTATAACATAGATATACTGATCTACTCATGTGCACACCCAAAACATATTGCATGTAGTTTCGCCTGTGGCCAGTATTGATAAAATTAAACTAATACTCTTCTTGTGTGGAGACCCTATAGTGTAGAGGTAGTATCGTAACCAACTAGGTCCCTGGTTCATTAAAATGTATTTGCAATGTTGTCATTCAGGAACCCAAAGATAGTAAATGCAGTTTTTTCTTCTTCTACTTGGGCTCAATACAGCACACTGCTGTCATGTGCGGAGTAAACACATTCCCACCGCTAAGTCACAGCTCATTAAAACACATAAGTTCACCTAACATAGGATTCCCCAGGAAATTGCCACGACCTGCTTTGGTTCGTGACCCGCACCATAGTTGAAGAAATTTGACCCCTGGGGTTGCCATTATCATTGCGTCCAAAAATGCCGCTGGACTCCCCCATCCTCCATTAGTCACCCTGTTGCTAATGGCAACGAGAGGGTCGGCCCAGGCAGGTCAGCCAGCCGTCCAGCGGCGTGACGCCATAAACGGCAGCTGCATTTCGGCTGCTCTCGCCGTCTCCCTGCTGAGCGTCGTTTCCCTCCACCTGTGCGTCTCGCTCTCGGTCTCTCAGGCCTATTGTTATCTCTGTGTCTCCTCTCGCCCCCACCCCTCCTCTCTGCGCATCTCTCACTCTGACGTTCCCGTATAGAAAATGTAGTTAACTGAGAGATGACTGCAATCAACCTCAGTTCAGCCTAAGGTCATCACACTCATAGGCTCTGTGCGCGTGCGCGACACTGCGATTGAGGAATAGTATTAGCACGTACGCGCTCTCTCTCCCACACACACACACACAGGCTCACACACGCTAGTGTGTGGTTGCTAACTTGCGCGTCGGTCGAGTCGATTATGTGTGCGATTATTGCGAGCACGACTGAAGTGCTGAAGTGCGCGTGTGTGTACTATAAGTGGGATTGCTGCGCAGCAGTCTTTTCTGCATGAAGGTTAACGCACACTTCCATTAAAACCCAGGACAGATTGGATGCTGTAGGATCTGCATATCGCGGAATCCTCTTATCAGCCAATTTCACTTTTTTTTGTATTGACAGCCGGGCATTATCTCCTTCATGCGTCACATTAATAACGGCACAAAGTGGACGCATTAATAACTCATAGGAACACGTCAAAGCAGACATTTGGCAGGTGTTCAATGGAAAAATTCAACTATGTGGAGACTAAGAGGTGTTTACTAGCATAGGAAGGTACTGTAAGTGGAGGTCCAGAGAGAAAACAGAAGGTAATAGCCCAGATGGAAAACAATGGGGGGAGGGGAGAAAGGAGAAAAAGACGGGAATGGAGAAAGGAGGAGAGTAGGGTAAAAATACACCAGAGGTTGAGAGTAGAAACAAGAGCCAAAAACAGGGTTTTAATTCATTAATTTATTGTGAATAGTTTACAGTATACTAACAGCAAGACGTTTAGTTTCAAGAAAAATCCTGGGTGAAGGTACACTCAATTGCAATAAAAATTCCTCTAGAAGTAGAGAGTGTACGGTATAAATCTAGGACAGTGGTTCTTAACCTGGGTTGGATCGAACCCCAGGGGTTCGGTGTGTCAGTCTTGGGGGTTCGGCGGAGGATAAGACATACCCAACTCATATGATTCGTGATGACACGCCCCCCTTCGGTGGGTTCGGTGAATGCGCATATGAAACTGGTGGGGTTCAGTACATCCAACAAGGTTAAGAACCACTGATCTAGGAGCTCTGTAGGAGTAGAAAGGCGTGGCAGCCCCTGTGGGAGGAGCGCGGACCGGCGTGGAGTTCCAAACCAAAACAAAAATGTTTTTGTAACACTGGTTTCAACTGCAAAGGACAGTTCCGGGCAGTGGCAGTTCCGGGCAGTGGTGGTGGAGTGGCTTTTTTTTAAGGCAGCAGGGATAAACTGACAACCGGGAGAAGAGGAGACCAGGAGACACAGGCTGTTTTCGGATTCTCCACTTGTCCACTCACTCACTCATCCCCTATATAATGTTTGCTCAATGGAACACTCACTAGGGGATAAGAGCAGACAGCTGTTGATAAGTTCCGGACACAACATGGATGTACAGTAGCCTACGCTGGCAAATAATTTTGTGCCGGATATTCGTTATTGTCTCTGTCACATAAGCACAAACGCTGAAACATCTGCACCACGTGCGAGGCCATGAACAACATTGCTATTTTTTAAGTAGGCCTACACTTGACATACCTCTTAAATAAAAAACGTAATTCTATTTACAACATACTTCAAATGTAATGCCTACTTACGCAAGCATGACGGGGACTGTAACTTTGCCATTAGGCTATATACTAATCTTCAATTAATTACCCTTGCAAATCAGTATACATTAAAATAACTATCCATATCCATCGTAGAACATCTATTCTTCTTCTGCAACTCTGTCAACACTTTCGAGACAGGCCACATATAGCATGGGTAGAGGGATAACATCGGAGTGTTTAAAATTATTTGAAAGAGCAATATGAAGACCAATGGAGGACAAAATAAATACATTGAGAAAACAGGGAGGGTTTCAGTGCAATAGAGATGGCGTAATTGAATGCTGTAGTAGAAAGAAGCAGCTCAATAATTTCCATTTTCTGCCATTAACCATTTTCTACTATGGGATGAATATTAATGAGACCTTTACGCCTTAAAAGACAACCAGCTGGGGACAGTATTGTATTGATATCAAATATAAACATAACTAAAATACCTAAGTCACCAAACTTTTTAAGTTTTATTTAATCAGAATTGACTGATTCTATACATGCAGTTTTTATGGCCCGGTGACCATTGAAAGTGCAGTTATGGCTCTTTCCCATTCATTTAGATAGGCCCTTGTTAAATAACTGCGGGCAGTCTATGTGATAAGACGACTATACCACAAAGTTTAACGTGAGGGTGGCGTAGTTTAAGGGGGCCCTCTTAGTCGTGGAAGCTAGGCTGTCTGCAACAGAAGTCTTAATGACCCAGACAAAGGCTGATGTTATAGAAAATTACATATTTTATTTAATTGGACATGACAGGGTTGTTTAAAATATAAAAGTATACAAGGCTGACAGAATGACCTGGCAATGTAAATGCAGACAGACTGTTGGAATAATAATAACAAAGCAACTGCTAGGTGGTCACAGTGTACACTGCAAATCAAGTAGCAATATTCGTTGGAGGCACAATAAAATAACTAATGGTAAACAAAACAAAAATGAAACAAAGCAAAACAGCAATACACCTGGAGGCACTCAAAGACTCTGTAAAACAAATAAAGAATACCATAAATGTAAGGCAGACTAGGCCTACATGCCCACCGCATCAACAAACGTTACATATTCCTAAAATCAATTGCATTTCATAAACTGCACAATCAAGTGGATTCATTTTAAACCCACATTAAATGATCTACACTGTTTAATCCATGCACTTACATTCATACATCATTTAACCCATCAATCTGGACATATAAAACCACAAAGGCAAAAATACTTACACGTGACCGACTTAAGAACCTGTATCTAATTGATACAGGTTTCATCCTCTTTCGCAGTTTCCCCCTTGCATGCTGTAGTGTTGTGTTGCTCGTGAACGTTTTGTTCTTTTTTAACTAATCTTTGATATGACCCGGAGTAATGAGTTGTCTCAGTGAATGATTCATTCATTTTCACACATGCGTGAATGGTCTTGGATTTTACGTTCACTCGTCACATGGCAGTGGCATAGGCTCAGTCAGTAGGCTACAGGAACAGTTCACGACTCATAACTATGGTTCTTTGTGTATTTCGTTAATTTGTCATGTGACAGTTGTAGCCTATAGGCTCAGCAACAGGACAGAGGGCTAAGCACAGGAAACACAAATGATTAGTTCACAACTCACAACTACCGTCTTTGGGGTTGTGTCTTTCGGACAGTTGTATAGGCTGACATGTAGCCGTGCATTCTTTTTTTACATTGACCACAAGAGGGTTACAGTGCCGCACTTAGCCTATAGTTAAAATGAATGAACAAAATGACTCGGAAAAAAGATTAGTTCATTTTACTGACCAAGATTAAAAGATCTGAGTCAGTAAAAATATTAGAAATTCCCATCACTAGCATTCTGGCCGGTATATGAAGTGTGTGGTGCTTGCTGTTTGCATATAACACTATGCTTTAAAATCAACTATATAACCACATGAATAAATAGTGCTTTATACAGTGATGATTAAATCAACATACCACTCAGGGCGTTTTGCTAGTGCGTATTCCAAGCACATGCAATGTATTTAAACCTTGCGGTGTCGCTCACCCAATTCAAACAACGCAGCCACCTTCAAAATTCGTAGCAGGCGTACAGGGTGCCAAAAATAACTAGGGGCGTCCTCTTCCCCTATAGGCTATACCCTCCCCTTCCGCTCCCTACAGTTGCCAACTGTAATGCAAAAAATTGTGCTTTGCATTGCCTGCCAACTGACGGCAACACACGACCTCACAGCAATTCCTTCACAGCAATTCAACAAATACAAAGTTGTATATTTGTAGTGCAAGTAATTTCACTGAGTCTATACAGTACTGAACCTGAGTCAGTTTAAAATGGGGTTTGCAAAAAAAGTTATTATTCAAGCATGGCGCAGCCCCATCTATTCTGGACCCAGATCAATATGTAAGCATATATTTAAACTTTTACATCACGCTAAATAGCTATTATATGCATATTCTTGCCTGTGTTAGGTGGTTTTTAATATATTTCCATTATGGTCGTTTGGTAGTTTTGCATGCTAGTTTTGGTGGCTATATTGGATCACATTGTCCACGTGAACTGTCACACTAGCATTGTCAGAACCAGGCGCTAGCTACAACTAAACATTAAAGCCCAAACATTTTAGCTAGTTTAACTGCGGTGTTATATCTAAGCTAGCCAGCCCCAGGCATGCGCCGATTATAATCGTGGCACAGGATGGTTACATTGAACAGTAATAATATGGCTTATTTTTCTAGGGTTGCCAATCACGATCAATGCGAGATGTTGGTTGTCAGTATAAATATCATTCTGCACGTGGCTGAGAGATCCACTTTGAATGCGGAGAACCGTAGGCATGCAGCTTTCCAAGTGCTCCACACACATATTTCGAGAGGTCTATGAGCATCAATTAGCAAAGTGGAAAAAGTGACGCAGAGTACTTCCAAAGGGTGCATAAATGTATCAATCGGCATAAACCACTTGGATACAGTATATAACTAACATTTCCTCATATATGCCTTCTGCTTGTGACATAATGCTGTTTTCTTTCTTTAGTAAAGTTATGGTATAGACGAGGGTAGATCATCATGTTGTATGATTATGATTTTTCTCTGTAGTTTTCTGTTTTCTGTGCAGACCAGTGTGCGGTTTCTGTTCCTCGCTGTGGAACATAACTGTGTTTACTGCCTGCACATCTGGAAGTGGATGAGCTTGCCTCTTATTGGTAGTACACCTGCTTGCAACCTTCAGCTTTCAGCTGCAATTTATTGTACATATATCTTAGCCACTAAGTGGTGAAAAACCTTCCTCATAGCTTGATATTATCTTGTGTATGTTATCCTGTGTGTGTATATAGTATATCTTGATAAGTCCGTTTGTGTGTGTGAATGTCTTTTGTTCATGGTTTTACATCAATAAAACAAGTTTTTACAATCCATTGAAATAATGTGGTAAATTTACGTTAAGTTAACTTTGTTCGCCTATTTATTTTGGTATTTTACATGGGAAGAACATTGCATAATGGACATTTCATCAATAATGCAATACAAGACATCAGAATGACATTTGATTTTTTTTTACTTGATGTCATCAATTTAAAAAAAACTTATCTTTGTGCTATTTCAGATAGCAACTGTTTAGGAATGTAGTCTGGTTATGGCAAAGTACTGGATTTATACATGTACATGTAGCCTACTGTAGTATGTGATAATATACTGTAGGCCTATTGTGAAAGGCTACATGTTAAATGTGCTTTTACACCAGTTAAACTTTATCCATCCAGGTACAATGTTCTCTTCTTTAGGAGGGCACAGTTTATTTGGGTCAAAAGAGATAAGTTGGAGAGTTTGGGGCTTATATCACTATTATCATATTTATCAAACAGGATTTATTACCAAGATTTAAAGGTACTTTTCGGACAAGGCAATGTTGAGTACAGGGAGACGCAGCTCACATAGTTGACGATAGGACAAAGGTATGTCATGCAAAGTTCTTCAGTTCTATTTGTTGATCATTGTAAGTCACTTGGATAAAATAATTAGCTAAATGACCTAATTGTAATATTTCAATCATGATTACTGTGCTGAAAAAACATAAGAGTAGTAAAACGTTGATTTCGAGTATTAGGTTTAACTAGGGTTTTTTAGGCTGTGTAGTTGCATTTGGTGTATTCCTAAGCTTTACCTAATTGTGTCAGTTAGTGGCTTCTTAATAAATCCTGTTTAGACCAAGAGAGGCACAAACTACTTGAGATTCCCACTGCCCATGTTACCATAGCTAATTAATTATTTCAGCATGGCTATTGCAAATGCTGGCCTTGTTAACACAAAAAATGGAAAGAATCTGCCAACCTTTAAAGTAAGCTATCGCAAGCTCATAAGGGCTTGTTCCACCAATCATGATAAAACACTCAATACTAATTCAATATAGCAAAGCTAATGTTTTTTTACACAAGCTAATATACTTGATATAGGAGCTAGCTCCGCAAGCCTGTAACTTACTGTCAGATGAAAAGGTAATCGGCCATTGTGTTAGCACTGCATCACTGTGCAGGTGGCTAATGTCTACATATGCTACAAACTCCCTCTGGCACAAAGTAGCGCATATAATTGTGTTTGTGAGTGTGTTGGAGTATGCTAGTGTTTTCCATCTGTGTTCTAGCTGTAGCCTAATCAGATCTGGCCGAAGTCTGCAGGCCCAGAGGAACAAGAAGACACTGAGAGATTTTTCTTGTTACTTTAAGTTGATGGAAAAGAGCAGGTTGATAGGCTCTTTTGAAAGAGCAGAAGAAAAGAAGGAGAAGATGATAATTAAACGGGTAAATACCTCGATCGAAGGAGGATTATCAATGCATCATCTGTTATTGATTACCTGCTGTGCTGACATTAGTTAAAAGTCCCGACAAGAAGTTTATTTTATTTCTCACAGCC
Source organism: Percopsis transmontana (assembly GCA_025447815.1). NCBI lineage: Eukaryota > Metazoa > Chordata > Actinopteri > Percopsiformes > Percopsidae > Percopsis > Percopsis transmontana. The sequence continues at coordinate 29,574 of JAOEHI010001579.1, forward strand.
TTTGCTTTTAATATAACCACAATTCCTGTGTTCTTGGAAAATATTTGTTAGCTCGGTTTTTAAGACAGACAACCTTTTTGTCCTTCCCATAGCATTTAACATTATGAATAACATGACGTTTTATAGCTCGTTCCTTCTAATATAGGATTAATTCTCATGACAGCTTAATGTACATGTAGGTGTATTGAAAGAATAGCTAGTTATTTGGATACCATCATATGGATGAGGTGAACTGTTGAATAGAAGCCTATATGTCACAACCGGGGACACGCCTTGGGATGGCGCGTCCTTCCTCCCGGAAGAGCCATAGAAGGGCGCACGGGCTCTCTGCCGCGCTCTAGCCCGCACGCCCCAGCCGCACACCTGTCTGGCATTGGGGCATTAGTGTAATTGAGTCTTAGACTACCACCAAGCAACCACCGTCACCGTTATTCTTATGTTACGTTGTATGCTTACCCTGTTTGGCCAGTGTGGCATACAGGACTGTCCACACGAGGATTTGCTGTTTTAACGTGCCGGGCACAGGTTTTATTTTCCACTATTCACACAGATACGTCATACAATACTCTTCCGACTGGCAACTCTTGCCGTCTCTCGCTCGCAGGGCTTGGCTTGGGCCTGCCTTTGCAGGAAGTGCTCGTCTCCTCCCTTCCTTCCTCAGCCGTAGACAATCACTGCTTAAAAGGGAGACAGGTGATTAGCAAATGCCCGCACCTGTCCCCCAGCCCCGTGAACCACACCTCCTCACATTCCCTTCCACACACAGACCGGGCTAAACCACGCCCACACTCCCAAAGCCAGAAGGCTTTATCCTCTGTTGATGGTAAAATAAATGTGTACATTTTTTTATTTTAAATCTAATTAAAAATTAGTTTTAAAAGAAAATATAAAAAAAAAAAAAATTTGTAGGGTTCTTTAAGAGGTTGTCAAAAAAACGAATTTTCTAGATGCGGATGATTTGGATATATGGATATACTGTACCCTGGCAACATCATCAACAACATATTTTGATTACATTCACTTGTTTAGACTGTTCACAATCAAAACGTGTGAGCAAGTTATTCCTTCCTGAAGCACCTTTAGATTACATTTAAGCCTAACCTGTTAGTAGGGCAACATGTTTATTATCTAAAACATTATCCTGTGGTGGAATAAATTCATCGTTAAATTATCTTTAATCTTTCCGAACAGTTTCAGGCTGCAATAAATATGCTGTTCCTTCCAAGGTGTTGATAGATCCACAAGCAATTACAGACCCAATTAAAGGGAAGATTCTAAATTGGATAGTGTTTTGTGGGGATTTGCAGAGGTGTCCGTGGAAGAAAATTATTAGTGCCGTATACAGTACATTGCAAATTTTAACAGGTTTACTGCAGTGGCACACACACTTCCTACTCAATTTCTGCACATTCTTCTACTGAGGAAACAAATGTATTAGGTAATGGGAGAGTAGAAAAATAGCTTAGCTTTGCACATTATGGAATAAGTGAGCAAATATAATACTATTTGTTTAGTAAAGAGAATTATAGTAGGTTAAATTAGAGATATGGTGTCTGTTCTATGGGCTACATGCCTGCACATCCGCAAAACGTAAAGGTTAGCAAACTGGCTGACAAGCTGGCATTATAAAATGGCATCAAATCTTGCAATGTCCTGAAATATTCTTAATTACACCAAAGTCCATTTTAAAAAAGTATGGCCACTCTGCAACCATCTGAGGGCAGTTATCTAAATGAATGGGGAGAGAGCCATAACCGGGACATAAAACTGTGCATCCAACTGCCATCTTTGGAGTTACAGACACCTGTAGCAGTAGCACATACAGCCACAGTCTGGTAGAGCCATGGTAGAGTGCTAGCATGATAGGCTAACCATGGCTAGCTACCTCATCACAACTACTTTAAAGCTACCACTGGATCCAAATTCAGATCAGGCCAAAGCCATTATCAATGCCATTGGAGTGTTTATCTCATTGAATATGCGACCATACTCTTTTGTAGAGAATGCAGGCTTCCAGCATCTACTTACTACTGAACAGACCATAGCAACCGTCTACAGTAGCTGAGAACTTCAAGTGGCTGAGGTTGTCATTCAGCCACCATCATTACTACTGAGTCGCTTGGCATTACAATGTGATTTGTCTGTAATGAGGGGAGGATGGGGCGGGATAGTTCCACGTGGGTTTTTGTGGAAGAGCGAATTACAGTACAGCACCGATATCAGTATGAGGCTGTGGGCAGACAGTGTCAATCAGTGCATTGGTGAAAATAGAGACCATAAATGTAAAAAAAAACAACAAGCAACCATATTTTTTTAAAACAAGCCCAAAAAAACGCAACCTGTGACCCATGATTTTTTTTCAAACGACTTCAAAGAAAAGAAGCCCAAAGTCACGTGTTAAAAGCGGACTTGGCAACTCTGGTCAGATTCTGGATCAAAACATGTGGGGTTGAACTCCAGCGCTTAATTTAGCGGGCATTGGTTCTTTTCATGGGGGTAAACACTCACCGTAACCATGGTATCAAAAAGGGCACAGCCGGAAAGCCACAGCCTGTCCCGGAGGAATGGGGCGCAGGAAGCAGCTCATTAGAATTTAAAGCTACAGACACAGAAACAGTCCATCCAGAAAAGGCCTGAAACAGATAAAGGGAAGCTAGAATGCATAATATGAGTGGTATTTTCAGCAAACAACAAGACATGTTTTGGGGACCTCAGAGACCTATATTAACTTGTTGAAAATGAGTATAATATGTGACCTTTAAGCATACCATTTTAGCCCCCAGCCACTGTAGCCCTTCTGTCGGTTCGTTGCCCTTGTGCATTAATGCGCCTCAGGCGCCCAACACCCTGTTGCCAGTTTGTCCCTCCTTGGACCCTCCACTGTCGATAGGTACTCGCCACTGCTGACCCACCCACAAGCCTTGCCGTGCATGCCCCAGAGTGAGTGACTGACACTCCTATCTGCTCAACCCCCTTCAGAGTTAGTAGGTTCAAATCGTTGTCAACCCCTCCCCCTAGAGCCACATGCAGTGTTTCAAAACATAAGCTGTGAGCTGGGTCAAACATTTTGACTTTTGGGACTGCATTTTTTGACTTTTCTCTTAACGCAATCAAGGAGGGTACGTTAACAAAAATGACATGAAAGAAAACCATAATTAACGCTAAGAGGATGAGATACTAACCCTCACTAGAAAAATAACAGGAAATAAAAGACAAGAGGTTTTCATTAATTTTACTGATGAGAAATGTATCAGTAACTTTTTGATTACTGCCCTGATAAACCCTGATAAACTAACACACACACACACACACAGACAGGAGAGCAGAGATATATGCACACAGGAAGACACGCACATCAAGTTGCTATTCCGTTGATGGGGTTCAATCAAAAAGAAATTCTCCCCTGATTCTGATTATCTGATCTCTTCTCATCAGAGATGGGAGAGAGAAATACAAGGGTGATACTCTTCAAAGTCTGAATTGGAATGTGATTGGACTGTAATGTTTTTTTAATGGCACCTTCTTTCCTGGGGAAAGGTTAGACAAATTGAGGTGGGTCACATAAATGTCTAAGAGGTAAACCCTTTTGGTTCAGCTTCTGACACAGGTCTAAAAATGTGTCCCGTTTAAGGGCTTCCCTGTTACTTATGTCCCTACATATTCAAATGTAAAGCTGTAAGACTGACTATGGCAGTAGCCTAGTATTATTTGAGGATTTAATGCTACACTCTGACCTTCTAGTAACTTTTTAGTTTATTTTTTTTAGGTCATTTTGTCAGCAACTACAGTAAGTTGTAACCGAAGACATACAATGTATGAACAGCATGTGGTTCCAAATGGGCACTTTGAGTTCTGCCTATCCTCTTTGCTGAACCTACAAATGCTCTGTGACCTCTTTTTCTCAGAGAATGTCGCATACAGACACCAGATTTTTTTTTAAAATCCCCCCAAAAATATCTGGCAATACAAAGGTTTTTAATGATTTGGGAGTAGCCTGTAATTTATTCCATGAAAATAAATGTCTGTTCTCTCCCATTCACTTATGTAAATCAGATTTTAGAGTTTTTCTTGAGCCCTTAACCGGCATAAAAGAATGTCACGTGTCTCTGGGTGTTGACAGCCATGCTACCTCTCAAAGATTTGTATAAAATGTAATGTAATAGCACCATGTAATTGTAAGTCGCATTGGAAAAAAGCGTCTGCTAAATGACCTGATTGTAAAATGATGTGACATCTATAACCTGCATAATGTTTTATTGACCCTTCAAGCTGCTTTAAATTGCCAAATTACTTTTCTTTCGTTACATCTGCCGTTTCTCTAGAGTTCTTGCACAACTTGCTCCTACTGAGACAATCTACAATATGCAAGAAACCATTATACTCAGTATAACTTTTTTTTGGCTATGATGGGCAAAATTACCTTTTTCTACTTTGTTTTTTTATTTTATATTTTTTAGCCTTTCTTCCCTGCTCATTTTTGCTGTGAAATCAGAAACCGCTTTACTCAGCAGTCCTGCTTTATCCGTTCTCACACAATTATCCATTAGCAGATTGTGGAATGAATGCTGGTGGTAAATACACAATTCAAGGTTGGAGACAAGCCCTGGTGGTACCTAGGGACTGGGGTCAATGGAGAAGTAATGTTTATAGGCTCAGATTACTGCAAGTACTATCAGAAACCCTAAATAAAAACCTATTAAATATATGCTGTTTTGATACATGGCCACCCCCAATATATGTCTATTGTACAAACTTTAATGAAGAAACAGTTTAGGTACTGCTAATGGAAACAAGATAAACTCAGTGTTTGGGTACAATACATGGCATTTAGAAGGGGCTTTTATCCAGAGTGACTTGCAGTGAGGCCAATTACAAGCATTAAGGAGCAGGTAGGAGTCAGCATCTTGCTCAAGGATGTTTACAGGTTCACCTACTGTAGAGTGATCCCCAAATTTTTAGCAACAGGCCCGAAAAAGATTTGCACTAACAAAACAATGCCCAGCATTTTAATGCTCATTTAAATTGGTTTAAAAGTTCTAATGTGTAGTTCGTATATTACCTCACTCCAATTATACATTCGCTTCAACTATGCTGTCATTGAGGAAATGACGCTGCCCAGTCAAAGTTCAGGAAGTGGAATTGCTCTGGTGAGAACAAAAATTGAATTGACCTAGTTTTAAAAGAAACAGTTCAAACGTAACAAAATATACAAAGTCAACTTGGTTAGTACTTAATACAAAAGCCCTTATTTTCCCTGATGTGATATAAGCCTCCTCTAGGCTATTAGGCGCTATTAGAATTAATTTACAGGGAAGCTAAAATAATATAGGTGTCACGGCCGGCGTACGCTCTCCGCCCCTTCCCATTACATCTGTTAGATGTCTGTGTTTTGTAGACTATAGGATATTGATTTACCTGTGAGTTGGATCTTTTCCTGTCAAACTACTCTACTGTTTCCTCTTACCGTAACGTGTGAGACAACAAGCTATTTAACCTCTGCGTTGTTGCCGCTAGGCAGAAGATAGTTTGGACAGTTTGCTGCTCATATCAGCAGACTGTAGAGATACGACATGATAACGGAGGCAGTTCGTCACCCGAGACTGTGAATTACTGGACAGCGCAGTGTCACGGAGCCAAGCTGTGTTTTGGTTACAGAGAGGAGACGTGTGTGCACCGAGAATTAACACAAATTCATACATGTCAACATGTGTAGGCCTAACAAACGATCCTGGACAGAACATCACAGCAGCTTATGCAGCTTTTTGTCACTAAATACTACAAATAGTGGTGCATATTTTCTAGAAGTAAAAAGAGGCCAGGCTTATTCTATGCCATGCAGCACTCGCGCATTTGCGTTTAATGTTCTATTTGGCTTTTTGTATGTTTGTTTTGATATTTGTCTGCGTACACAATTGAAAATGTATTTTGGGTCTGGTTATACCAGGCTAGTTCGGCTGTCCTACTACTGAATAATTCTGATCAGGTCACCCTATGTACACCCATGCCAGGGATTGGACCCATGGCCATTTGGCTGGGAGTCTAACAGCCAGAACACTCTACAGCATGTCATATTCATGTCTGGGTTTGGTAAATGGGATGTGGAATTGACCTGTGTCAAATGAAATAAAATGTCCTTAAAAGCATAACAATATACATATATGTACAGTATGTGCAAATGCACCCATATTTTCTTTTCCATAATAGTTGAGTTTAGCTGTTTGTACATCAACATAATATCGTGTATATAATACAATATTATTATACCTTTTAAAAGCACAAATTTCTGCGTTTGCAGTATGTGCATCTGTGTAACGGGAGAAATTATCCTTGCTGACAGGACATTAAATATTCCTATAATTGTTTAAATATGGATGAGCAGGTAAATGGACCACCAGTATTCAAAGTAACTTTGAGCCTGCCGTGTTGCAATTACTCTGATGTTGCTCATTTCCTCCACATCCTCTATTTATATTTTCCACCAGTAACATGTTGTAACGGGAGTGGCGCGTGCAGGCGTGAGCTGGAAAGAGACAAGTCAGCCGAGTAGTGGTGTTCTAACGAGCTGAGCTCGTGCGTTTAATGTTTCCAAAAACAAAGTACTCTTTGGCGAAACACAGGATACCTCACACTACGTTACAGTACAACAGAAAACAATGACCGATGAAACTTAAATAGTCCAAACAGAATATTAACACCTGTGGGGAGTTATACCCGGCAGGTGCGCAGCCAAGAGGGACGGCAAAAGAGATGCTGAAGGTGCTAAAATGTAGAATAATTCGTGTTGCTATTATGATATTGTACACCTCTCCTGTCCACCTAGCCAGCAACCTGCAGTTTTCTTGTTGAATGAATTAGATTAAATGAATGTGATTGGTTAATTACTTTTCATCTAATTTCAAAGCCTATCCGGAGAGCAACATATTGACACAGTTGATGGTGGTTGTTCTATTGCTGATTGGCTGTGCTTTGCTGATTTGTGCAACTTAAGAGGGATTTACACATGCACCTTTTGTGCACGCACACAGGTTATGAGAAAATGTGGCGTAATTTAGTGTAGCTTATTTCAAACAATACCCTTTGTTCAGTGAAAGCAATGAATTACCATACATGATTATGTAACGTATTTTTTTGCACATAGATAAAAAAGAAAAGAAATAAAACTGACAAAATTGGAGGATCTGGGGTGGTGGCTGGATGAATGCCAGTTTGAATCACTGGACCAGTTGGTAAATACTGGCTGGGAAAAATTAAACAAACGGACTCTAAAACACTTATTTAAAAAGACACACATATTCACACATAGGAGTCAGGGTTAGGGCTAGCAAAACCACAGTCTGCTACAATTGGCTTCTGAGTAGAATCCTCAAGCGATATTGGTAGAGAACAGCCTTGCTCAAAGGCTTGGTGGAATAAGCCATTGCCAATCACTCATATTTGTCCAGCCAGTCTGGGTTTCAAACTATTGCACTCTTGAAGGCAATCTAGTAACATCACACAAGTATTACCAACCTCTTGTTACAAGTACATTTGTCAGTTGCTGAATAGGTCATACACTAGTCATATGTTGAAAGATTTCTTTTTTTGTTGTCCACCTAGTTAAATTCCTTGAATCATACTTAGGGAAATTAATCAAATTGTCCCTATCTGACTATTTTGGAGTGTTTATTTAGTGTATACCTACATGCACAATACCTGAGCAGCGTTTGGGGTATTGCCTGTAATGGTCATCCCTTGGTTGAAAGGAACTACTTTAAGCAAATGTCATAGCACCATTGTTCCTGAATAGGAATATGAGCTACATGATTGGATAAAATATGTGTATACACGTTCACGCAAACGCCATGTGACAAAACATGGATGATATTTTCACACTGCTGTTGATCGGAGCTGTGAAATCTAAACATAAACTGTCTCGGAAGCTAAAACACGGTAATGCACAGTCCAATACACACAAGCCATGCTGATTACCTTAGGTGTTTCAAACCTTTGTTTTTGTCTTTTAAGAGACAAATTAGCCATGCTACAGACCAAAGGTTCCACATAGAATGCGTCCATGTATTTATTTACAAGTACATACTAAGCCTAAACTCTCTGCCCCTTAAACATGATTCTTAATTTTCCGAGCTAACATTTTTTCATGTCAATGGCCCCTCTGCGCAAGATTTGGATACGCTGCCATCAGGCACTTGATTTGTATCAAGGGTCTTAGTGTAAAACCACAAACTCAGGGTAGAAATGGTAGCCTCTCCAATTTGCTCCACTTTCAATTTTAATAATTTAAATAAGCACCGTCAGTTGGTGCTGACAGCGATTAAGTACCTGTGTTTGGAAAATCATCCCACATGATTCTCGTTGGGTAAAGGTGGTCCGATCGTTTGCTAGCACTAGTGTTTGAAAATCACAGTCAAATTGTTTGTTATACTGATTAGTTGAAGGTGGTCCAATCTCCAGCTAATTATTTGATTGATACCTTTTAGCTAACCTGATGCACCAGATGGTTTGTTACACAGAACCATCTGAGAAGTCGTCCTTGAAAACTGTTTGGAAAAGGGCAGGCAGTTTCAAAATATATTGGGTGATTGGATGAACCATCAGTCTATCACGGGCCACTGTCACACCTAAACCACGCCTGTAGCTGCTAGTAGTTCCTCAAAGGACGCTAATTGGTCACAAGAGCATAAATTTAAGCCTGGCAGGATTCTCGCGTGATTGGGATCTCATCCAGCTGCCTTTGAATGGAGTTTCCATACTGATTTGCAAAGCGGATCAGATCATGGAGCGAGCTTAGTACATCTTCAGCTACACACCTAAATAGAGAAATACACAGTAACATTCCTAATTACCTTTTTGCGACTAAATATTATATATCTGCACATTCAGTGGTAAAAGCAGTATGGAAATATTACAGGCAAAAAGAGAAGTGTCACATACTGTGAAATTGAGACCATGGTTCATGAGATTGAGAGAAAAAAGACAATATTATTTGAAGGCTTTAGCTGTAGCATCATAAATAAAATAAAACATTTTGACTGGCAGAGCATCACTGCAGCCGTAAATACTATGATCAATGGGGTTTGAAAGCAAAAATAAAGAGGAATTGGCTCTAAAAGTGTATTTCTGTGTAAGAACTACCTGGGAAGGATTTTGTCCTCTTGAGTTGACCTTTTAAATTGTGGGCTATGCCTAAATTAGTTACTGTTGATTGGTTAGGTTTAGTCTGAACCCAACTAAAAGCTTGTGGGAAGAGGTGGGTCACAAATGGTTTTCTAGTGATCTTGCTAGTTGCTGTTGGAATACTCTCAGAAAAAAGTCTCAGAAAAAGTCTCTTCATTGATCTTCTATCAGTGGTTCTCCAACTTTTTTGACCCAGGTCACAGGGTATGCTACATGGGGATTCCAAGATATAAACAACTTCTCGGATATCGACCATGGTGATATGAAACGTATATTATATATCAATAAAAACAAAAACACAACTGATAACATGAAACTGTTAATGATAATAACAACTAGACTAAATATTATCCAACAGATAATTTCAAAATCATTGAATCAAAAATTCTTGTGGTCCCCTGCGTTGACAACCACTGTTTTATAACTACAAAACAAAAAATAAATTTAAATACTGTTCAATAAAAACCTTGCATCAAACAGACTGTTATTAAGTTATTACACTATAGCATGTATAAAAAACAACTGATGGAGTTCACTTAGCTTTTGACTAGGTGTCTTGAGGGTGCGTAAAACGAAACACACATTCTGTATAAAAGCGTGTGCCTTGAGTATGCCTGTGTTTCTATCAATTTACACTGTGTGTGTGTGTCTACTAACTGTGGACTTGCAGAGGAGAAAGTGGGTGGTTTTGTGCCGTTGCCATGGCTACACCAATACAAGCCCCTGGTGTGTCGACAGAAGAGTGCATAAGTCAAAATATTCTGTGTTTGAATGCCTGCCGAGCTGTCTGTCTTTCTCTCCGTCCCTGTCGATGTGTCTTGCCAGTTATTCCACTGTGAAAATTGATGTTTTTGTCTGTAATGTTGAAATTTTTTAGAACGTCAATGTCCGTTCCGGTTCAAAGGCAATTCTTGTGACATTTCACAGGTCAACTAATTTGCCAGACGACTTACCAAACTCAATTTGAGGAAAGCTGGGTTCAGATATTCAAGATCTTACAAGCCTCCTCAAATAATTAAGATTGAGAAGGAAGGCTTCTTAATTGCTTCCCCATAGCTCAGTTCCTACCACTCAGATTACTAAGACAGATGTCTCGATGCAGGGTATTGCACAGAGGTCTTTTTCTGGGGGCATTAATAGTCAACTCAATGTTCTACAGAATTCAGATTATATTCCATAAAAAATGCCAAATTCCATGATCTCAGCAAAGTAACTTTCGCCTGAAAGAATATGACACCTGTAACGTTTATGTACCTAACTGTAATTTATTTATACCGATATGAAGAACAAGGTAAAGCCTGCAGGAATCGGGGAACTCTCCAATTATGAATATATTAATATAATTGTACCTAACAAATAACTTTAACAATATCTACCTTTTAAGAATATGAACGATATAAGGTGTACAATTTGCCGGATAATGCCTTAAATTTCCATTGTCTGTACTTATATTAGTCTTTCAGTATTGGAGGGTTATCCTGTTCCTTCATCACTGTATGATATAGTTAAGTTTTGAAAGTACTTTTTTTTGTGAGTGTAACAATTGATGGTGGTCTGTTTTCTTCTTTAGACTTCTTTTCACCGTGTAACAATTGTTTGAGGCTATATGACGGCGTACACTTTAATGTGTTTAGGTGCGTATCTCTTTAGCAAGTGTGTTTCTCTGTGTTGTGTACAGCTCTGTGCAAGATGTGTGACTATCAGTGTGGTACAGCAAGCCTTCATTCTTTCACACTCACTCAACAGAGCAAGACGGTGTGTGTGTTTCATTTAACCCTACGTATGTGTGTGACCAGCTCAGCCTTTTGGTAAAAGTCATCTAAGAAGAGTGTTATTTTACAGTGGCTTGGTGCTGAAACACAGAATGCGTCCAAAACCTAAAGATAAGTCTGCTGAGTGTTCAGTGTTCTGTGTCACAACGATGTAGCAATAAACTATTATTGGTGAGCTAACCGTTGATGGCCATGTTGGGCAATTTACAATTATGTCATTTAGCAGACGCTTTCATTCAAAGTGACTTACAGTAAGTACAATTGCAGGTTCAGATGTGGCAACCTAGAATGTCCGCGGTTCTGTGGCAGATCAATTGAGGTGCTGAGTTGCGGTCAGCCTGACGACACATGACACAACATGTAATTAGCGATTATTGACTGCTCGGGCGGGGGGGGGGGGGGGCGGGGGGGGGCCGCGCGGGGGGGGGGGGGGGGGGGGGGGGGGGGGTGGGGGGGGGGGGGGGGGGGTTGGGG
>JAOEHI010001580.1:0-12484 GCA_025447815.1 Percopsis transmontana
GTGTGTGTGTGTGTGTGTGTGTGTGTGTGTGTGTGTGTGTGTGTGTGTGTGTGTGTGTGTGTGTGTGTGTGTTTAGAACCTCTAAGTAATTGCACAGCCATGGTAATTGGTAATGAGGTTTTGGCTACCGATGACCCCTGTTTCACCTGCCAGTGCAAGGTAAAACAAACTGTCTCATAATTAAGCTCTCTATAGGTCTGTCACATTGTTCTGTAGGTCAGAATAATATCAGGATATTGACTTCTGTGGGTGTGTATTCAGGATCTGACGTGGACATGTCTGCATCAGAGCTGTCTACCACTCACCTGTCCTCCACATGAACAGTTCACGCCCCCAGACTCCTGCTGCCCCGTCTGTGAGGGTGAGACACCGTCTGTCAGGTGGTCTGTCACCGACGTAAGTAGCCTAATCCTGTACACTCACACGCTTATGTCTTTTGTTCAGAGTGCGTGATAGAGGGCCAGGGGAGACGGGTGCCAGACGGTGGCGACTGGACGGACAGCGATGACAACTGCATCACGTGTACATGCAACGTAAGTAGCGCAGTTTAAATGTATTTCCTCTTCTTATGGTTTCACTATGTTTCAAGGCAGGCCAAACTACTGTTTGATCATGTTGTTTTTCGATAGCTGGGTCATATTGAGTGCAGCATCGAGGAGTGTTTCCCTCTGGCGTGTCAGGCTGGCCAGATACAAGTAAAGACTCCAGGCAAATGCTGCTATGAATGCCAAGGTAATACAGTGTAATAGCCAGTATGATTAGCACCGCCCTCTAGCAGTCAGTTTGCCTTGCGAGGCAGCTGGATTCGCGAGATCGGTGATAGACAGATGGTTCATCCAATCACATGCATTGGATGAAGTATTTTTTGAAAGTGCCTGCCCAGTTTCCAAGGACGACCCTCCAGATGGTTCTGTGTAACAAACCATCTGGCGCGTCACTGACCCTTCTGCCTAGCGTTTCTCTATGTCTGTATGTGTGTGTGTGTGTGTGCAGACTCCAGGGTGTCCTGTATGTACCAGGGCGCGGTGTATCAGTCTGACGAGCAGTGGGAGGTGGATGAGTGCACCAGCTGTACATGTGTGTCCGGGGACGTGCACTGCCACAGCGAGCGCTGCCCTCCCCTCACCTGTGCCGCAGTCAGTACACAAGCACACGCACACACACACACACACACGCACGCACACACACACTTTATCCGTTTTTTAATTCTCTTCAAGAGTTCTCTTCTGTTGTCTGTCCGTTGTCTGTCTGTTTTATCCTGTATGGACACACCAGTCTGTGCAGGCTATTACTTTTTTGTTATATTTTACTATACTACCAACAACGCATCAAATTACATACATGTACTGTGAGAACAGTACTGTATATGTTGGTACTGGGGATGGGATATATATAACAACGTATGGGACTCTGCTGTGGGCGGGTGGTTCTCAGGATGAGATGCCGGCGGTGATCCCAGGCGTGTGCTGCCCACACTGCCTGCCTCGCCCAGCCACCTGCATCGCCTTCGGAGACCCCCACTATCGCACCTTCGACGGGCGCATGCTGCATTTCCAGGGCGCGTGCTCCTACGTCCTGGCTCAGGACTGCAAGGGTGGGGATTTCAGGTATGGAAATCACCACGGTTACCCAAGCAGTAGCATCGAGTCTTTTATAAGTGTATTGGTTGGATCTGGTAAATGACAGATACAACAGAAAAATATAACAGCAACTGCTGTAAATGACTCTCACTTATAGCTCGCAGATAGATTGCTACGCAGTTCACCCCTACTTATTCCATATTTAAATACAGTATGTGATTACTGCCTGGGTTAACTACAGCAAAGCAAAATGGTAAATGGTGATGAAAATATATCAAACCCAGGCACTCAAATGTGGGTTTATTCTAATTGACAGTATATAATAATGTATTGATATTCCTGTGGCGCCATACCAAATGGCAGCTGTAATAAACAGTTGTAGTGAACTAAATGACACTGACTCTGTTCGGACAGTGTTCATGTCACTAATGATGACCGTGGGCGGAAAGGAGTGTCCTGGACCAAAGAGGTGACAGTGTTTGCTGGAGACGTCACCGTGCAGCTTCTCCAGGACTGGCGGGTCAAGGTTTGTGTGTAAAAGTCCTGTGTGTACGTGTACTGTGTATATGTGTTCATGTTTGTTAACGTCTTCCTGACTGCCCTTTTTTTTCAATGAACCTCCAGGTCAATGGAGAGGCGGTGATGCTGCCTTTCCTCAAAGAACCGTACGTGTTTGTGGAGCGGCAAACCAACACGATTCTACTCAACACAAACATTGGGCTGAAGGTAGATTGCCTCCAGATCTCAGTAAATCATGATGACCTACTATTACATAAAACAGGTTGATTTGACCTCAATCTAGCCTACATATAAGCCTATGGCTTTAAAAATATGTTTGTGGGCCTAACTTCATCCCTATTTACTTTGGGGTTTTGAGAAATACTATAATCAGCCCAGCAGAGTCCAGAATCATACCCTGTTCTTCTCTAGAGATAGATCTCTTGAGAGTTCTCTATAACAGATTAGTTGAGTATTTTCCAACCCAGACTTAAGTAGACTAATCATACACACAACTACAGATTATGTGAAATTTAATAATATCTGCATTTGAAAAATACCGAACTAATCCTTTAAATGCATACTATAAGTTAGATGCAAACATATTCTAAATGCGCACACCCGCTACTGCCCCCTGCAGGTGCTGTGGAGTGGCCGTTCACACCTAGAAGTGAGTGTGCCGGGCACCTATAAGAGCCACACCTGTGGCCTGTGTGGAGACTTTAACAGCTATCACCAAGATGACCTCCGCATGCCAAACGGACAGATCGCCCTATCAGAGGCCGCCTTCGGAAACAGCTGGAGGGTGAGTGCTGGGCTTTGTCAGTCCTCCTACTGTACTGATCAGAATGACATGTTGTCATTCTGGCCGAGTCAGAATATAGAAAGAATAGATCTATTTTATTATTTTATTATTTTGAAGTCATCCTCCTCAAGACTTTACACAATAAAATACTGTGTATATATACAGTATATAAAGTAAAGTGGCAGTAAACAGTACATACATGTACATGTACAAATATAGAACATATTATAGATAAAATCCTTGTATAGAACATAGTGTATGTAAAATATGTAAACAAAAATCTGTTTCCTGAATCATGTTAAGGTAGTGAACGGTAGCCACGCCCTCTCCTCCTGTCGCCATGGCGAGGATATAGACCCCTGTAAGGATGCAGGCTACCAGGCCAGGAAAGGGGCTAATGCGCGCTGTAAGGTGCTGAAGTCTGCCGCGTTCAAGCCCTGCCACCGGGTCGTGCCCCCAGAGACCTGGTACGGCGCGTGCGTCTATGACCTGTGTGCCTGCGGGGCCAACACCGACGAGTGTCTGTGTGACACACTGGAGGCTTACGCCGGTCAGTGCAGGGAGGCTGGAGTCATACTGCAGTGGAGGAGCCCGTCACTCTGCGGTGAGTAGAAAATACACAGTTTCACAGTTCCCCGAACGTGCTACCAAAGACAGGCAAGTGTTCCTCCTAGTCTGTAAACAGGAAAATTGGGAATTCACACAGGTGGTTTGAACTACTGACACCGATTAGACTTGTTCTCAGGTATTGACCTGCCTCATTAGTGTCTCCTATGGTAGTTTTGTTGCACGACAACTGTCACCTTCTATTGTAAACTATTCTTTTGAGTATATATGCAGTTTCTGTGTCATAACCTCATCCATCTTCAACCAAAGGAGCCGCTGAAAAGCTTTTCAGAGGCTTTAAAAGGTGTTTGAATGAAGATTTACCCTGTTTACAGGCTGCACAGGAAGAAAGCTCTCCTGTCTGTTGGTAGCACTTCAGGTTACCCGTGAAAATGTCTATAGGTTAGTTATCGATGCATTAAATAAACAGTTTGATCAACAATGTGGCAATGGTGGTTTGTTTTGAAAATAAAGTACTCTGTACTCTGTACATAAATGCATGATTATGAATATTATGATGATTTAAATGTAACAATTACTTACAGCTCAAATTTTTCTGCTACTATCATGTGACAGCGGTGGGCTGTCCCCTGGAGAGGGGCTTTGTGTTTGATGAATGCGGCCCTCCATGTCCAGTGACCTGCTTTAACGTTGATGTGCCACTGGGGGTGATAGAGAGCCACTGCTTCAAGCCTTGTGTTCCAGGATGCCAATGTCCTGCTGGGCTCGTTCTACACAACAACTACTGTATTGCCCCACAGAGGTGCCCCAAGATCATCCACAACAACGCCACATAATGCTGTCACATGCTCATTGTGATGCATGAGCATGTGACAGGCACGGCCATACACACACATTGTCACTGAAACATGTACACATGCACACAGTTTGAATACTGTATTGATCATTATTTCAATATCTTGCATTTAACAGGGTTTAGAAGTAGTTAATAATGGACCTCAACTAATGAACCTCAAGTCAAACTTACCTTTCACATCTAGTTTCTCCGATTTCATTTTGGTGCTAAGTCTGAAAGTGCATTGTCTGTCAATTGTTTTTATTAAAGGAGTTAGGGTGTATGCAATGTAGCATTATATAGACTTATTAAGCACTGACATTCTAAGCTTGAGCTTTGGATTAATATTTATTTTATACTTATACAATGTTTTACCCAATACAATACATCACCAGCAACCTTTTAAATCACTGTTCCTAAACTTTCAGTGTCAGCTAAACAAATGACCATAGTATGTTTACTGTATTGGGCAGGATAGGTTAGTGGTTACGGTGGTAGACTCCCAGCCGAAAGATCCTGGGTTTGATCCCTGACATGCCTGCCCGGTAACTGTAAGATATAAAACTCTTACCTGCTCCTTAATATTTGTAGTTGCACTCACTGTAAATCACTTTGGATAAATGACGTTTTTATTTAATTACTGAATGAAGTTGATAACTGTATGTATAACATGATATATGTCACATTTTCTGTTTACAGCACAACAAATAAAAAATTCAAAGTTCAAAGTTGTCCTTTTTCTACTCCAAAAGATGTAAAAGTTAGTGATATTAGATAGCCTATTGAATACAAGTATATATAGAGTATTTATTTGATCATAAATTGTTAAACAATGTACAGTATGCAGTATGCATGCATGCATACTGCATGCATGCATGGCCAACAGACACGTCCGTAATGGCAGTAACAGTTCAGTTCACTTTCACTAGACAGTAAACGCTACAGAGTGTGCACACATGGTGTAACCTGTCACATGGTTGTGTATCGCATAGCACAAACTGTCACTTTTGTTTCTTGGTAACATGATCCCAGTGTTGACCAGAAGACTACTGTAACCAGGGTAATAGCCTGTATTATTTAGAGCAGACATAGGAGGGACAACATGGTGGAGCAGGTAAGACATACAGGTTTGGGTGAGCCACATTTGTGTACGTCGGGTATGCCATCTAATTTGATTGTGTGTATCTCTCCAAAGGAGTGTATTGCCGCTTTGTACCAATCTCTGGGTGTCTCTGTCGGCGGAGAGTTTTCAGCTGAGGACGTAAATGTCCTCTTCCACAAGGTGTTCCATCTGCCCTCCTCTGTAGAGGACGTGCACATGGCCATAAAAAAGGTAACGTGCGTGGAACCTGAAAAATGCACAGCGTCACATTCCAACTGGTACGAGACCAGCTATTCTTTTAAGTGCATCATTAGGCTGCAAGCCACTTTTACACGTGTCTCGTGTGTAGATTGCGGGGGATGGTGAGGGGTGGCTTTGTGTTGGTGAGAAGGTTCTGGATGTTCTGCTAGAAATGGAGAGGGAGACAGAAAGGAAGAATGAGGTGAGAATCTAAATTTAGATATTGTAAAACTAGAATTTGATGGTTAAAATATATTGGAATAACTGCTTTTCCACGGAATGGAAAGTCCTTGTGAGGTTATATCAATATTGTTAATCTTCAGCTGTACTGGGACCTCCAGCTGCGAAATGCCTGGACGGACAACACTCTGCACACCGTGGACACACGGGACACCGTTGATCGGCAGGCGCTGAACTACACGCTCCCGGCCACAGATACAACCACCTTTAAATTAGATTGTTTCCAGTCACATCCCCTTCACAAGTACCTCTCACAGGTGTGTGCTGACAGTGCAACAAATTGACAGCCTGTTTGGAAGCAGTCGTTCTCTTACATCCATTATTAAATAGTTCTCTTTTCATGTTGCACTACAAGACACTGGCAGGAAAACCATGGCAGGAGATGAATGGCTGGTGTGTTCGGAGGCTGAAGAGGGCAGCAAGGCAGTGCTGGGCAAGGTAACTGTGTGTGTGTGTGTGTGTGTGTGTGTATTTATTAGGCCGAATGGAGTTAAGACAGGTCGCTGTAACAGATACACATTGCATGGAGTGTGTGTGCGCGTGCGTGCACATGTGTGAGTTCTTATGTGTGTGTGTGTGTGTGTGTGTGTGTGTGTGTGTGTGTGTGTGTGTGAGAGAGAGAAGATAGAGAGAGAGAGAGAGAGAAATAGAGAGCTTGGTCTCAAATTTACACTGATCTCTCTTTTAAAAGAGATTCCAAATCTCAATTAAAAGATTAACAACATCTTTTAATTGTTGTTAAAAGATGTTGACACAAACATAACAAGATTATGTTTGTGTGGCTTTTGTAGTTAAAAGGAGTTCCATTCCGTTGCAATTAGAGCTAAAACTGAGATATGGTAAGATGCACAGAGATAAAGTATTGAATTGTTAATCAAGTCTCTATGCTGTAAATCGATTCTTCTGATTTTGTGGGGGAACCCGACCTGGTGGCAACAATTTGGCAACATTATAATGATGTGGCCAACTTTATTGTCAATTCTCTTCAATTTACAGTGGTAAAGTTGGCCTACCTGTAAGCATCCTTGAGCAAGATGCCTAACCCCTACCTGCTCCATGTAATAGCAATTGTAAGTCGCTTTGGATAAAGGAGTCTACTGAATGACCTAATTGTAAACTTGTAGTGCCTTCAAAATGTATTGAATATACATTCTACACACTACCTCTTGAAAACCATCTGCTACATTACATTACTTATGTATGTGTATATCTGGATTTGTCTTCCTAGGTTGGTAGCAGAAGGTGTGCATAAAACATGGACTTTTGAGTGGCAGGGTAAAGGGCCAGAGGTCAGGGGTCAGGCCTGGGGTTACGTCTCCCTGTCGGAACTCATCCTACTGGTGGAGGTGAAGTACGATGTGGTCACCAGCATGCTTTATACAGAGATGCTGGAGGAACATTATGGTGAGAAAAAAGTTCACCGGCCTTACACCGCCTGGTTCAGATGCCTCAAATTCCAGTTGCTACTTTTGTGACTCCACAGGTCTGACTGTCTGGGATCACCTGCTGCCATGGCAACGAGACAAGGTAAAGGAGGGGCTGGAGGGTTTGGCAGAAGAAGCTTTGGATTTAGGTGACCTGCTCCGTGTAGCTGAGTTGCCAGGAGCATTTAGAATATACAGGTAACACCCACTCACGCACACACACACACAAATTGTTCTCATATAAACAGACCCAGACAAGCACCTGTGATTCACTCTTGACTCTTGACTTTTAATTGACGTGTGTTTTTGTTGTTTCTTGGTCAGGGTGCGTGAGGGTGTGTCCTTTAAAGACGGTGTTGAATCCAGGGAACAGTCATGGTCTGCCATAACTGTTCTAACTGACTTGCACACTTCTCGCCAGGAAGAAATACATACACTTACTGCCTTGAGCAAGAGGTAGAAATGCTGGGCCCACAGTTGACTTATACCAAATACGTTACAGCAGTGTCCACATATACTGTATATGCTTTTCCCTCCTGACATCCCAACCAACAGCGTCCACCAACCCTTGCTAACAGCATCCATTGCTAATTTGTTCTTTCAGGCTGGACAAAGAAGCCCTAAGACTGGTTTGTCTGTACATTAGGCTGGCAACTTTCAGAGCTCAGAGAGAGAAAACGTCCTACGGTGCTCTGCTGGCAGCCAGACAGTCCTGGAAGACATGGCGAGTCAACAAACACCGCATACATACATACATACATACAACATTGAACAGGCTTAAATGGAAGTATAAGCATGAGGCACTGAAGCTTTTGCGCTGAAACAGTAGCACATTTCTCCACAGGCGTTCATGCTGCTTGTGTTTTGATTTGTCTCCTAAGGCCGTGCATTAGCAGCCCTTGTAAAACAGAACAAACTGCACTGTGGGCACAGAACATAGAAGAGGAAAGTGAAAAAGAGCATTTCATCTCGATGTCCCCACAGCAGGTGATGTAGTATGTATGCTACAGAATCTACACACTCAAGATGGTCTCTTCTTAAAGCAAAACTCAATTTTGATGGTTACATCTTAAAATGCTTTACCAATATAATTTTAAAAGATATAAAGATACCCTGTCCTGTGGAAAATAATGCCTGCGCTATTTCTAACAGGCAGTGCTTCAGTGGTTGGTTCTGAGCCATGAGCAGGAGAGGAAGTACCTACTCAGGCTTCTTCGTGGGGTCTCCCTGGAACATTTGCAGGGGGCAGGTGACCTTGAGACTCCAGGGGAGGGTTAGTGAGTGTGTTATTTGTGTGCCTCTCTGTCTGTCTGATAAAACTGAATTGGTGTCACGTCTGCCTAGTAAATCATGCCCATGCCCCTCTTTTCTAGGAGAAGATAAACAAGGACAAGCTGCTTTACGAGACGGCTGTGTAAGAAGGCTGAGGCAAATCCACAACATCCTGCAGATGCACATTCAATCCCAAATCCAGCCAGCGGAGAGATCCCATCAGTCCCCCACCCTGTCCCAAAGCTCACCAACACATCAATCCCTCCAAATCCAGACCAAGGTCCAGACATTCAGCTCACCAGAGAGAGCTTCACCCGCCCATCTGGAAGCATGTGCTCTAGTCCTGCTGAGCCAGTTGATGGAGCTCCAAGAGGCCCATGTTTCTGTAATACTACCGACACTACAGGACATGGTGAGCCCTTACACAGCACCCCTAAATGTACCCGCCATATGTACGCTGTATTTTATGTCTTGAATTGTATTTATTTGTATTTCTATATATAGGTTAAATAATCAAAAATTCGTACATATTGATTTTCTTTATAATTATTTGATTTGATTGTCAAATCATTGTATTTGAGTTTTCTTGTGTGTGTGTGTGTGTGTGTGTGTGTGTGTGTGTGCGCGCGACAGAGTGTAGAGTATCTCCAAGGTCTGAGAAATGAATATCAATGTGAACGTCAAGAGCTGCGTCTCAGCAACCTGATTAACCTCCTGACCTCAGATGACCCTGTTACTTTAGATCCCCTACACATGAACACACCGCCCACCGCCCAGGAAACCAGTACAGGGCAAGTCACAGACCAAATCTGCGATACTGCTGTTATAATGCGGAGTATTTCAAGTGAATCAAATCCAATCCAAAATACAGCCAGCTTGGAGCGACATGATCTTTGCACAGGTATTCCCAAGTATCTACAGATGCCAAAAGATGTTCCACTTTAACACACACATAAACCTGATATCGCAACATGCCATGTGTCTCCCCAGGCTGTGGGGCGACCATTGAGGACCTGCCGTACTTAGAGATCCTTTCAAAAAACGTGCCCCCCGACGGGAGAGGAGCCCAGGAGGAGCAGGGCAGCCCAAGCAAGACCCCTCAGGTCTATGAGAAGCAGGGCTCGCTGATCACCTTAGCCTGGAGCAAGCCACCGGAGGAAAGCACCGACCGCCAAGCAGAGACGGCTGTCAGAAGCAAAGCACAGTGTAGCATGCCGTCTGTGGAAGAGCCTGCCAACACAGACAGCCTAGACTGGCACACACACCGCGAAGACACCCCTGGAGATAGACACATTGAAGTGTCAGACACATCCAGTTCCAGAAGTGCCACAGGCATGCCACTTAGAGACCAGCAATACAGAACAGTCGCGCAGGTACTTTACAACAGCCGATCAGATCACTACGGAAGAACTTGATGTGAAGTGATTCCGCATCGCTCTCTATCTTGTATATTCTTTCCTGTTTCAGTTGGAGTCTGTGGCCCCGGAAGAACTTCATATTGGTGACCAGAGGGACACAAGCAGAGAATCCCCCTCCGATAATCATTTAGAGACCTCAGATAATGTCCAAACACTGTCCTTGGTGTGTTCTCTCGAGCCTAAAGGCCGCACTGATGACCAACAAACAAATGAAAGCGCTAATGGCAGCGTAGCTATGGGGCGAGTAGACATGGAACTATGTCCCATCCAACCGGAAACTGAAATGTGGGATGTAGAAGTATCTGAAGACCGTATATACACCACACCAGCTACAGTAGGCCTTCTCTCCCATCTTCTCTCAACATTCACTGCTACCAGTGTTCTTTAGACAGGTTTGCCAAGAAACAGTACTTACCAACCATTAGCTCCAAACTATCTGAATTGAATTATATTCTAGTTGAAATATATTCTAGTTGACACAAATCTTCAGTAAGGGTGGAGCAAACACATGGTTAGTACTTTTACTTTGTGAGCCCATATTTTCCACTGGTTATGAGAAATCTATATAATGTAGTAGAGATACTGTAGGCCTACATAATAAACATTCTCTATTGTTAGTGCATCTACATCAGGGGTTCTTGAATGTATTAACCTGTTGCATCGCTTGTAACCATGAGCCACTTCATTTATTACCTTAAAACAGCAGAGAAATATACATTATTAACAACCATAAACCATAAAAATTGAAGCATAATAATAAAAACGATTAACGGTACTGCAATTAAATTTTTTATTTTAAAATCATCTTGAGAACCACAGAGCTACATAAAG
Source organism: Percopsis transmontana (assembly GCA_025447815.1). Classification (NCBI taxonomy): domain Eukaryota; kingdom Metazoa; phylum Chordata; class Actinopteri; order Percopsiformes; family Percopsidae; genus Percopsis; species Percopsis transmontana. The sequence continues at coordinate 10,813 of JAOEHI010001580.1, forward strand.
TGATGCTGATATGTATTACAGATTGACTCCATCCCAGAGAGGGAGGTGATGGAGGACTCTGTGATGACGGAGCAAGAGAGAACGAGAGACACAGTGTCTGTACTGGAGAGAGAGAGGACGATGCGCAGCCTGGTGGACACCCAGAAGAAGGTGGAGCAGAAGCAGCAGAGAGACAGAGAGAGACAGCTACTGAGGGTGAGGTGGGGAGAGGGACATTCAGAAGAGAGAACATCTTGGGTTGGTCAGAGCACTCCTGAGCCGCTTTCTGTTTGCCTTCAGGTACAGGAGCGCCTGTCAATTGTCCACAACAGGAAGGCAGAGGAGGATGTTCTCGGCCTGAAACATAAAGACACTCTGCGACACGTCACACACAATCTGCCGCAGGTAATTAAGGGTGTGACACACCCTTACAAGCTGTTTTGACAGTATTTTTCTTGCCTGTTGAAGAAGTTCATTGTAGGAGCCCCACATACATGTGTGCAAAACGGTGTCTAAGCTGTGAACAACTTCTTTTAATAGCATCCGAAAAGCATGAACCATCTGAACACATATAAGCACCATTGAAAACATTAACTAATGACATTAATTAATGTCATGGCTAGTTGAGAACCACTGCACTGGTTTATACGAAAAGATAAGCTGTCCTAATGCATGGGTGTGAATGTGTCTCAGGAGGATAAGAGCCAGCAGAAGACTGTTGTCAGAGAGAGACTGGAGCAGCTACGAAGAGAGCGCTCCTATGTCATGCAGTCAAAACGAGACAGGTGAGCGAAAACTCAGTGATGACACGAGGGAACTGATATGGCTTCCTCTCCTTCCTTTTCTCTCCCTTCTTGTCCTGCAGAAATACAGCTGGCTTTAAGGAACTGCTGGGTCCAGCAGCCCTCCATGGCTCTGAAATGGAGGATGGAGTAGACTGAAGCTATATTACCTGCCTGGTTTAAACGGGATCTCATCTGATAAACTGAAATGTATCACAAATGATCTGCAAGTAATGAAGTACGACAAAACCCATTATCTTTTGGTGACTGTTTATTATTATACAGTTTAATTATCATCTTGACAAACATATGCATCAACAATGTCATTTATTATCAATGACCCCTTTAGCTGACAATACTGCTGTGACCTAAATGACATATACAATGAGGGCCACCTACAGTAGGTGCCTCTCAATCTAGAGTGGCTCCATCTACTATCATTTATATGAACACAACACATGCAATGGCAAGGTGGCCATTATTCACACAAGAAATAAAGAGTCCTTGGACAACAAGAGACGTAGACGGTATGCCACTGTAGACTGTAAAAGCACCTGTGGAACAGAGCTGGTATTTACACGTTCATGGGGATGGGATTATTGAGTGAGACCAGACATGAACAGAGGTTTGGCATACAATTCTACAATAGCGATGCAGGGTGTATAGAAAGGATACAAGTCTGTGCCTGAATGAACTCTTAGTCCATATAGGAGAAGGTTTTCTACATGGGAGAATCTCAACAAATCAAAACATTCAAAAAAATTTATATATATATATATATATATATATATATAATTTTTTTGAATGTTTTGATTCAAAAAATAGGAGAAGGTTTTCTACATGGGAGAATCTCAACAAATCAAAACATTCAAAAAAATTATATATATATATATATATATATATATATATAT
>JAOEHI010001581.1:0-12483 GCA_025447815.1 Percopsis transmontana
CCCCCCCCCCCCCCCCCCCCCCCCCCCCCCCCCCCCCCCCCCCCCCCCCCCCCCCCCCCCCCCCCCCCCCACAGCCAGAAGAGAGATAACATCAACTGTAAAAAAAGACGAGGATTTCTATTGATTATCTCCTAATAGCAGCTGTTAGACTCCATTACGAGGTGAACTTTGGAGTCCAGACAGGGCCAATTAGACGGCTCGGTCACGAGCGGTCCGATTCTGGAGGGGCCAATCGGGAGCCGGGTCACCGAGCGGGCCTGCCGTGTTAGCGTTGTCGTCTGTCACACCGGGGATGTTATGGATGGGTTCACCCCCCTGCCCCCCCGGTGCCAGGGCCTGGAGACACGGGGCCATGCCCCACCCCTCCCCCACAGCTGTCAGGGCTTCACGTTGGAGTTATGTTTTCCACAAATCCATACGTCACTTTGTAAATGACAAAAGACGTTCTCTACTGCCGCTCGGAACGCCGACGATGGGCTTTCGTCTTTTAATGACCCGCGCACGCTCCATCTAGCCCACAGGGGGAGCCCCTGGTGGCCACCCTGCTAGCATCGAGCTCCCCTGTTCTTGGTGTGGTGTTGGGTGTGATAATCCATCTGAGGGGCTATTTAGAGACGTAGATGCAAACCCATAAACGAGCCACTGAACAATTAGGAGAAAAATCTATGTATTAAAATAATATATTCAAGTAGAATAATACTTACATATAGACCATATACTGTAGGTCATTGTATAAATAATGTATTATTTATTTTGATTTCGGAATCAGAATCAGAATCAGAAAAAGCTTTAAGTATGTTTTCTACACACACAAGGCAGTTGTTTTGGTGTTGTTACTGCATATCAAACGTTCTCTAAATACAGTATAAGAAGGATAAGAATTCAAGTATTAAAAATATAAGCAATATAAATATATATACACAGTATGTAAGTAAAAGAGCCGTACAGCTGAGTAAGATTAATTCTATTTCGTATACGTAGTGTAAAGACTCCTTTTCTTTATTATTTAAATTAAATATATTGACAAAAGGACTCACAAGCTGGCTGATCAGACGTAAAGAACATCCAACATGTATTTTCTTCAAACTCCCATAATAGGTAACAATAGAGATAAAGCAAGACACACAATGATTTATCAAAATCTGCCAAATCCCATATTTAACTTTACCCACGTGGAGCCTTCGCTGCCTTCCTCTGCTGGAGCCTTCCGCTGCTGGAGGAAGAGGGCAGGGAGGAAGAGGGCAGGGAGGAAGAGCGCAGGGAGGAAGAGGGCAGGGAGGAAGAGCGCAGGGAGGAAGAGCGCAGGGAGGAAAAGGGCAAGGAGGAAGAGCGCAGGGAGGAAGAGGGCAGGGAGGAAGAGGGCAGGGAGGAAGAGCGCAGGGAGGAAGGCCGGGACAGTTGTTGAACTTGGGCTTCATTCTTTGACCCAGATGGCGGACCTGGCACTAATGACGCCCGGTGGGCCCCATGCCTCCGTTGTCCCACCTTCCCCTGCCCCCCCAGCTGCACCCTGCACCCTGCCTGTAGCTCCCCTCCAGGGGTCCGTGCCTGAACCCCTGGGTGACCCTTCCATGCCCCCCCAAGCCCCCCCTCCAACCCTGGGCACTAGTAGGGCCCTGAGCCGGGCCTGGAACCAACGAGAGAAGGCGCGTCTCGCTGCAGCTTGTTTAGTGCCGACGCTTATCTTACGCCGGGGTTGCGGCTAACACGCAGCGGCAGCGCAACTGAAATTGCGTGCGCACTTATAGTTGGTCGTTTGTACCGCCGGGCGCAGGAGCGAGAGTTTGTGAAAGTGGAAAGAACAGCCCTGACGCATAAACGTCTTTCTCAGCGCACACTAGGCCCTACTGTGTGTGCAGAAGCTTGTCTGCTAACTTGGGCGCTGAAGCGGGCGCGCCGGGCTCTACCCCGTGCCGGTCGAAGCAACGTTAGCGCCCGCGCACACCGAATATTAACACCTTCATTATTCATGTAGAAAACCCAACGTCTTTTCCTGGCTCTACAAATAAATATATAAATGATATAAATATTAAAGTCCTGCGGTCTCTGTGTTGTTACCTCATGCTGCTCTGTGTGTGTGTGTTACAGGCCCTTCTGAGAAGCTCCTTTCCAGCAACAGCTAGAACAGAACTCTGGTTGAGTAGAAAGACCTTCAGGCAAACAGGAATGTGCCTTTAAAGAACAAGGGGCTTCAGCCGCTCCTCCACGCAAGACTACAACAGCAGTCCATTATCGGCGTAGGATCCGCCGCCTGAAGTCACCGCCGCCGCGAGAGAGGGAGAGGGCGAGAGAGAGAGAGGGCGAGCGAGCGTCGCCATGTCGAAGGACGGCAGCGTCAAGGCGACGCCCGGGTGCAAACACAAGGAGCGCAAGCCCAAGAAGCCGCACTACATCCCGCGGCCGTGGGGGAAGCCCTACAACTACAAGTGCTTCCAGTGCCCCTTCACCTGCATGGAGAAGTCCCACCTGTACAACCACATGAAGTACAGCCTGTGCAAGAACTCCCTGTCGCTGCTCATCGAGTCCGAGTGGCCCTACAAGAGGGGGGCCGCCCCGCACGCCCACGGGCTGCTCCCGGCCCAGGGGGGGGGCGGCCCCTCGGAGCAGCAGAGGAGGGGGAGAAGGGGGGACGGAGGGGAGGAGAGGGAGAGCCGTGCGGCCGGGGAGCAGGAGAACGAGGAGGAAGAGGAGAAAGGGTGTGAGGAGGGGTCCGAGGAGGGCGCAGGGAGGGCGAGAGAGCCCCCCGGCGGTGCTGCCGTCGCCATGGCCGCCCCCCCGGGGAAGCACAAGCCCCCCCCCCCTGCAGAGCGCCCAGCGCCCGACGCCCCCTCCCTGGAGGAGCAGCTGCTGCAGCAGTACGCCCTGCCCGGCCCCCTGCTGGCGGAGCAGTGGAGGAGGCTGGCCAAGCACCCCCCTCCCCCGCCGCCCCCCACCCTGGACTACCAGGACCCCTCGGCCCTCAGCCTGTCCCTGCTGGGCATGGGCTACCCCCTGGGGCCCCTGGGGCCCCTGGGGCCCGCCGGCCTCTTCTCCTACGTCAGCTCGGCCGCCGCCCAGAGCCACGCCAAGAGCCACGCCCAGAGCCTCGCCCAGCTGGGCCCGCTGCCCTTCCTGGTGCCCCCCCAGGCCGAGAGGGCCCTCCCGCCCCGCCTGTACTACCCCTACCTGTGTGAGCGTACCCTGGGAGCCGACGCCACCAAGCCCTCCAGCGGCGGCGTGGAGGCCAGCGGCCCCCCCCCGCCGCCCGGCTGCTACCCGGCCAAGCTCGGCCTGTGGAAGGTGCCGGCGCTGAGGCCCCGCCCCCCGGACCCCGGCTGGGGCCTCAAGAGGAAGACGGGGTCCCCCGCTCCAGGGGGCCGCGAGGGCCCGCCAGAGAAGAGGCCGGCGGGGGTGGGCTTCACCCTGGACCTCCTGAAGAGCCTCCAGAGCACCTCGCCTCTCGCCATGGCAACGGAGAAGATGCTACTCAGCGGCAGGTATGCAATCCTTTTTTCAATTAATTCATTTAAATTGATTTTGTATTATTTATTTATTGCCACTAATTCATTTTATTAATTTTGAAATAATTTTAAAATATTGTAAAAAAAAAAATTGAAATTAATTTTACAATAAATTTTGAAATTAATTTTACAATTAATTTTAAATTCATTTTACAATTTACTCTATATATTACAACTATATACTACATTGAAACTTATTTGCATACATTTTCAAAAATAATTTTAAAATGAATTTTGAAACAAATGTGAAAATTAATTTTGAAATTAATTTTGAAAATATTTTTAAAACTAATTTTGAAAATGTATGCCAATAAGTTTTATTGTAGTATATAGTTGTAATATATAGAGTAAATTGTAATATAATATATATTTTAATAATTACATATGTTACAAAATAATAATTAATTTAATTTGTCTATTATTATTTTTATTATGATTATTTTACTAGTAGTAGCAGTAGTAGTTCTACAGTAATATTAATAATAATCATATAATAATCATATATATATATATATATGAATCAGAAATATAATGTGTGTGTAATGTTATTAATAATAATGTAATTGTGGCTGCAGTGTCCCAGGCACCCAGCTGCCCGTCAGACCCGAGCCGTGGTCCGCCGAAGCCCCCTGCAGCCCCGGCAGCGACCCCTCCCTCCCCTCGCAGGGCCCGGGCAGCGGTGCCCCCCGGGGCGGGGCGGGGGAGGGCCCCCTGGAGCCCGTGAGCGCTCTGCTCAGCCACCTCTCCCGGGCCCTGCAGGAGTACCAGGAGGCAGAGTGCAGGATGTCCCGTCTGGGGAAGGGCGAGGCCCCGGCCAGGGGGCGCCTGTGGGACCACCTGAGCAGGATCCGCAGCGAGCTCTTCCACCTCCACCAGGCGCTGGAGCGGACCGCCCGGCCCCCCGAAGGACCCCTCGACCTGTCCGTCAAGAGGGAGGGGGCGGGGGAAACCGTCGCCCGGCGCGACCAGAGGGAGACCGAGGAGGAGGAGGAGGAGGAAGAGGAGGAGGAAGGCGTGCACGAAGAGGAGAAGGTGGACGAGGAGGAAGAAGAGGAGGATGAGGAGGAGAGGGAGAGGAAGGCCCTCAGGGAGTCCCTGGAGAGCCGGAAGCAGTCGCTGGACCTGCTGATCAGAATGAGCCAGGCGGGCGTGGCCCCGGTCAGCGGCGAGGCGCTGGGCTTGAGGCCCAGCCCGGCCGAGGCTCCGTGGCCCGGCAGGACCACCAAGTGCGAGGCGGACTCCAGCGTCCTGCTCTGCCCCGACGGAAGGCCCGTGGTCTTCGCAGAGCTCCCCTCCGCGGCCAAGACCCCAAAGAGACCCCCCTCCACCCAGCCCCCCAGCCCGCTGATGCCAGCTGACTCCTGATCAGCTAGAGGGGCTCCAACCCAGTGACCTGCCCCCCCCTCCTAAAGCCTGGCTTCACATTTCACCACAGACAGATGCAGAAATAAAAAACATGATGAAATAATTCAATGATTGAAAGGCCAAAGCTCTCGTCGACCAACCGACCAGCCGACCAGCCATTTTACATTTAAAATGATTTGTTATTGTTTGACGCGTGCACGTTAATACACGTTAACTCACGATAAAGATACAGATACAGAATAAAGAAGATCAAATAATAAAAACACTTCATAGATTCAATACAAATCAATTAAACAAGACACAGGCATTGACCTCTACGTCCAAGACATGAGAACGAACCTCTGACAAATTCAACTCAAAACCAACGCTACTAAGACTTGGCCTTGCTGTGGAGAACATGAACAGTGCAGGTCTAGTTGTATGAGCACATCTGATATGGCATCACCGACATTGTCATTAGCGTTCAAGGCCGGTGGGGGGGCATGGAAGGGTCACCCAGGGGTTCAGGGAGGTGAATCTCATGTCTCCAAGCCCGTCGCTTTGTGAACTCCTGGTTTAAAATGCAACACCGCCATTTGTCCTCGTTTGTCTCTGGCCCGCCGTTCCACCTGCTGCAGTCCCTGCAGACACATGACCCTGATTGTTCATACAAGCTTCTCTTTGACTTCCGATCGCACACAGCTGGCTGCACTCATACAGATACAGTAGATCGACCGCAGCTCTATGACTCTGAAATAAAGCTACGCTCATTAGCATATTGTCAAGACAATCTTTTGAAATGAATTGTAAATAATGATGAAGACCTACTGTAAAAGTAATGTAAATAAAAACCATTTAATAGGTAAATGTAATGTTTTATATGGATGATGTAATGTCAGATTGTGTTATTGCACCTGATGAAAAGACACCACTATGAAATGCACTGACTTTCTTGAATAAATCTTCTTCATGAGACTACGGTGATTTAAACATACGCAGGTGTTATTTTATATAGAACTAAATATAAGGAACATAGACTTATATTGAGAATATAATAAATACATTTGGAAATGCAAAATAATGTGGCATTTTCACAGCACAGAACGTCCATTTACATAAATGTATATACAAAATAATTAAAATAATATATATACATATAGCAGGTAATATTGCAGAATACTATTTATAGATTTTTTTTGTAATATAACTAAACCTCCAATAAGGTTATTTTAAATGTAATATTATTAGTAATCATTTGTGGTATAATAGCCTTTTAACAAAGGTCCAGATGTGGACTCTAGTCCAGATGAGTTCATTCTTATGATCCCTAACCCAGCAGCCTGCACCCAGCAGCCTGCCCAGCAGCCTGCCCCCAGCAGCCTGCCCAGCACCCTGCGCCCAGCAGCCTGCACCCAGCACCCAGCAGCCTGCCCCCAGCAGCCTGCGCCCAGCAGCCTGCCCCCAGCAGCCTGCACCCAGCAGCCTGCCCCCAGCAGCCTGCACCCAGCACCCTGCGCCCAGCAGCCTGCACCCAGCACCCAGCACCCAGCACCCAGCAGCCTGCACCCAGCAGCCTGCACCCAGCAGCCTGCACCCAGCAGCCTGCCCAGCAGACTGCACCCAGCGCTGAGCTCCCTAAGGAGCCAAGCAGCTAGGTCCCTGGGAAGGGACAGGAGAAGGAGGAGTGGGGGGTGCCTGCTTCTGGTTGAACAGACAGTGGGCCTAACGTCTGTGTACTCGGGTCAGGTGACCCTGACACGTTCTGGGGGTCCACAGTGGCGGGGTCCTTGTGGCCCCTGTGTGCCGTGACAGCAGCCTGCTGGCCACGAGGTGAACCTGCTCCCTCTGAACCGAGACGCAGGCTCGCACCGGTACCCCAGTGCAAAGGTCACGCCTAGAGGCTGGAGCCACCTGTCTGTGCGTCTGGCACACGGCGGGGGGGGGCGGCCCGGGACCCTCCAGCCCCCCCCCCGCCACCCGTCACCACGCTGGCGCCCGAGCTCCAGCGGCAAAGGTCAGCTGCCACCGTCAGGAGGAGCGAGGAGCACAAGAGAGGCTTTAAAACGCCCGTCTGCTCCAGTTAACTCTCGTTTCTACCAGCAGCTGAATGGTTTAAACGCATGTAAACAGCTGGGCTAGCAGGCCGCAAGTGAAGGAAGAGCAAATCAGTCATCAGGCATTAATGTTATTCTTCCTGTTCTTCACAGGAGAGCGGGCCTATTTGTGTATTGCAGATATTACCCAGGTTGGATCTATAATACACGGGATCTGGTTATTTGGTTTATTAAAGACAAAGAGGCATTATTACAGACCCAACAGTATTGTTGAATGGAACAGATGGAACCATTTAACGAGGGCGTAGGTTTGCATTCGGACGCTGGTGACACGTGACAATATTCCCTTTTCTGTCCAACTAGCGTTAGATATCATTTCACAGTTTCCGCGTGCAGCAAAATTATTACAACCTAACAAACACATCATTGGCTCTTGGTTACCTCTCGCTGAGGTGACATAAAGGTTTTCTGTGATTGTTTTGACTAGGTCCTGAGCTCAGGAAGAGGAATGTCCAATGTTACAATTAGGTCATTTTATATATATTTTAAATTAGGTCATGCGGTGAGGTGATGCTTAGCGCCCTGCCAGCGCTTCTATAGCGTTTCTATTGTATAGCGGCCTTATAGCGTTTCTATTCTATAGCGGCCTTATAGCGTTTCTATTCTATAGCGGCCTTATAGCGTTTCTATTCTGATTATTGCTTACAGTAAGTAGGCCTACCCACCATGCCCCCCGAGCACCACTAGTGTTTGTGTGAGAGGTTGATTGTTGCTAGTCCAGGGGGGTTTATAAAATAATGTAAATGAATGAATGAACCATTGACGTGAATAGGTGCCACATGCAAATTTAAACAGGTTACTTCCCCAAACACATAACAGACACACAACAGACACACAACAGCACAACTCACGCCTATATGTGTGATCATTTTCCATTATATTTAGAATTGTCAACTGGTCTCTGAATTGTGTGTTTTTCTTTACACAAATAAAGATATTTCCATCATAAATTGATACAGAAAAGGCACGAATTCTGCATAAAAATTCACCAGCATGCAGGAAATTAAGTGTCGCTCAAAACAAACTGAGGAGGCAGTCTTTAATATACACACATACTTTTTAAAACAAAAAGAACATGCGGTAAAAATTTAACATCGCAGTTTTGCAGCGCATTAAAATTTGCTCATGCCCACAGCGCCCTCGCGTGGTCTAATTCAGTCAGTCTGGAATTCTTTATTAATTCCGTTTAATTTAGGGTTTACATCCGTCCCGAATTTGAACTTGTAGTTGAAACAAGTTTCGAAGTGCACGTTCGAAGGGGAAAGGGAAAGGCTGATCTAGTAAGAACATACTTTTAGGCCCGAGATATAATAATAAGCTATATTTTTAAAGTTTAATTTTTAAACTGTATTCTAACTATCCTTACGGTCTACCTAGTACAAAACGTCACAGATTTTAAACCTCCTCTACTGAGTAGGCGATATTGTTATACTACATTGTAAGAGCCAACGGATATATTTGACTTGCAGCGAGCTGGAGACAGATCTTCTTCTGTCAAACTTCATATCAGTTTGCTCATACCAACAGACTGTTGAGATTTGTATAGGTTTTTAAACAAACATGTAGGCATGTAGAGAATTATAATCGGATTGTTGACTTGGAACTGTCGGAACCGTTTTGAGGCCATTTCACCCGCAGGCCAGTAGGCGGCGCTGTGCGCTGACCTCCAGACGGTCACCTATGTAGTCACTTCCGCGCATCCGCCCCAGGAGTGAAGTTTACATCCGGCATGCCGTAGAGACCGCTGGAGCAGCATCCCGGGGAGCGTTCCAGTTCTTCTTCTTCTTCCTCTCGTCCAACATGTCTTTCGCTCCCGCGGTTTGGTTCGCGGTTCAGCACGAGCTGATGGAATCCGCCGACGCACCCGCGGCGCCGCCGCCGGGCGCGGGCGCGGGCCCGGGCGCGGGCCCGGGCGCGGGCGCGTCGAGCTACCTGGACCGCCTGGACGACGCCGCGCTGTTCCGGATGTTCCACCTCACCCGCCCGTGCCTGCGCTTCGTCGCGGACGTGGTCGGCCTGAAGCTGGGCGCGGGCGGCCTGAAGGCGGTCCACTGCGCTGAGGCCATGGTGATGACCGCGCTGTACTACTACGCGCACGGCGTCGCGTCCGCCGACCTCCAGGACCTGGTGCGCGTCAGCGCGGCGGACTCTCCAGACGTCGTGCTGCGCGTGTCCAGGGCGCTCGCGGACCTCACGGACCAGTTCGTCTCGTTCCCGCTGACGCGCGCGGACAGGATCAGCGTCGCGAGCGAGGTGAGGCGCCTGTGCGGCATCCCGCGCGTGCTGGGCGTCCTGGGCTGCGTGCACTTCAAGGTCCGCGCGTGCCCGTACGTGAAGGACAGCTTCCGCTCGTTCGCGAACACGCTGGGCTACACGTCCGTCACGTGCCAGCTCATATGCGACTTCGACGGCAACATCATGAGCGTGGACAGGTGTCACGTGGGCAGCGCGCCCGAGCAGCGGCTGTGGGAGACGTCCAACATGGCGAGGGAGATGGAGCGCGGGCTGCACGGCACCTCGCACCACTGGCTGATAGGTGAGAACACGCACGCTCCGTGCGCGGTAGTCCCGCTAGACGGCAGGCACGGTCGTGCACGTTGTCAGTTTACCTGTTTACCGCTGATGTGATGATGACGTGATGATGATGATGTGATGATGATGATGATGGGCGCGGTTACACCCGCAGTCTCCCGCTAGCTGGGGCTGGTTGTCACGTTAGCTCAGTGGCGCGCCACGTTGCTGCTGCTTGTAAATGAACCCTGGCAGCTACTGTGTGGGAACACCCCGCCCCAAACACGTCAGCTAACGCTAACTAGCCCCTGCACAGTTGCTTTTTTACCACCCTGGCCTGACCTTGTGCCCCTTGACCCCCCCCCCCCCCCCCTGACCCTTCTCCCCCCCCGTAGGCGGGCGGGGCCACCACCTGAGCCACAATGTGCTGACCGCCGTGTCCGACCCGCGGAGCAACGCAGAGATCTGCTTCAACCAGGCCCACGCCCGGATCCACGACGTGGTGAGGCAGACGGCGGCCGCGCTGAAGGGCCGCTTCCGCTGCCTGCTGCAGCTGGGCTTCTCGCAGGAGAAGGACATGGGGAAGAAGGAGGAGGTGATCCGGGCGTGCTGCGTGCTGCACAACATCGCCAAGAAGTTCTCGGTGCCCGACCCGCCCGCCCTCGGCAAGCTGGAGCCCGTGCAGCCGGGGAAGAACTACAAGCCCCCCGCGGTGAAGATCAGGGCGGAGATCCTGGAGGCCAGGCAGAGGATGATCGAGGCCGCCTTCGGCAACAGCTCCGCCAGCTGCCATCGCCACGGCGCCCCGGAGGACGAGTGAGAGGGGGCGTCTCTCCGCGCGCACAGGACCACCACAGGGTCGTGGGTTCGAACCCCCGGAGTTGGCCTGACCTGTAGGGGGCTCCTGTTCCTCCCCCGCTCCGTGTAATACGTGTAGTTTCACATTCCAGCCAGTAGGGGGCAGGATAGTCTAGTGGTCTGGGTGTTGGACTCCCAGCCGTAAGGTTGTGGGTTCGAGCCCCAGAGTCGGCGTTACCTGTAAGCATCCTTGAGCAAAGCGTCCACTAAATGACCTGGTGGTTCGGCCACTGAAGCCGGTCCAGAGAGGCCAGCGGTCTAGAGCGGGACACAAAACCCCGTGGAACGCATGACGTAGTTTAGCCGGGTGTTTAATAGTTCTTCTGATGCAAATCCTGAGAGTAATTACGATAACAGTGCGACAAACTAAAATACTGGTCAGTTGAAGTTCTATTCACAGCCGACCGGTGACTCTTAGAATACTCTTAGAACACATCCATATGTACATACAATAAATAGCATCAAGCTTTCACATCTAAATAAAGAACATCACAATATCGTACAAAAACTGCGCGCTAGTGCATCGTTGATGGCCGTGGGCTTTCAGCGGGCTCAGACACCGGTCCTGTTGGAGTCGTACTCTGCGAGCGCCGAGGCGTTGGCGTAGAGCATGTCCGCGTCCTCGTAGATGTTCTCCTGGGGCTGCAGACAGTCCATGATGCACTGGTGCAGGAAAATGTACTGAGACTGAAACACACCAGAGAGGGGTTTATTACGTCGACCGTGAGGCACTTTATCATCAGTCAAATGTATTTGTTTGTTTGTGTGTGAACTGGTGAGCGTGGACAAAGCTGGGTCCAGATGGTGAAGCAACGCATCGGCAGGTCTGCCATCTGAACGGACATGAATGTTATCCTACATTTCCTAAAAACCTGAAATCCTCTCACGCTGGCATTCTCAACCAGCCCCCAAACACCCCCCCCGGAAACCCCTGAAATTTAGCTTGTCAGTTTTTTTATCATTAAATAAAAATAATTGTATTAGTTTTTTTTTTTGTAGTCCTTATTATATTCTCTCACTTTTGTAGAGGAGCAACTGCTGACATCTTTAGTTCTCTCCTCACTGTTATGTCAGTCATCTGCTTTCTAGTGTAGTACCCCGCAGTGACCACAAGATGGCAGCACATTCTATTTCGTGTGACAATGCGATGGGCGTTTAGGCAAAGTGCTCTGCTGCCATATTGGCCTTTTCTGTCACTGGCGCTACAGAGAGTTTAACTTTGCGGAACAGTGACAGAGAATGCCTAGCAACGGAAACGTGCCTAGCAACAACAGGACAGTAGCTGGAAGTAGCTGGCCCAGCATGCACTGGCAAAACATTTATATTGATTTATTATTGATCGGTTGTAATTATTGAGTTGCTTGTAGTTCCCGACTTAACCAGCTATTGCTTTTTAACGTCCGAATTAAAAACTAGCAACTACGTGCAAGAGAACGCCGTAGATTTAGGAGGAAATAACAGAACGTAAATGCATTCTCCTTGTTTAGTAGCTTCAAAGTGGATGTCATAGAAACGATTGGTTTAGTAGTTCCAAACTCGCCCTGTCCACACTGAAGCCAAACCGTCTCCCGGACGCTGTCTACCGCAGCGTAATAAGCCCCGCCCCTAGACTAGACGGTGGCAGGAGCAGCATTACCTCCGCCTGCACCATGAGCGGTCGGTTCAGTCTCATCTTGTGGACGAAGGAGGCGACGCCGACAGCCCCGTCTCTGTCCATCTGCTGCAGCAACACATCCAGCGCTATGAGGGTCCCTGTTCGCCCGACGCCTGCGCTGTTGCACACACACACACACACACACACAGGTGAGTCGGCCGGGAGCTTCGCCAGCCTGGGGCAGGATAGTCTAGTGGTCTGGACGTTGGACTCCCAGCCAGTAGGGGGCAGGATAGTCTAGTGGTCTGTGTTCCGTTTTCTCCCCACGGAAAGGGCAACCCAGTGTACAAAAGGATATTACTCAGGTTTTCTTGGTTCACTTTTCTTTTCTTTTTATGTTTTTCACCAATACTTAACCAGGTAATAAACCTGAGAAGAATACAACATTTATCAAAATAGTGTATATATAACAATATTAATATGCTATAATAATAATAATAATATCACAATTATCATACATTTCACAGTTTACATTATACACACTCAAATCCTACCAAACCTC
>JAOEHI010001582.1:0-12482 GCA_025447815.1 Percopsis transmontana
CGAACGTTGTTATCCAGCGCTTTGGCTTCGTTTAGTGGACAGAAATGTGTTTGTGTTTGCGTTTGCGTTGCTGTCTCAGACGACGACATCTTTTATCCTACGTCGGCGACCGTAGCTTCTCCTTCGTGTTTGCAAAGGGAGGGGTAGGCCGTGAGTGACTGGTTTGCAATTCGCAACGCTCACCACTAGATGTCACTAAAAACTACACACTGGCCCTTTAAAAACTCCCCGACCACAGAGCTAGGTTGTTGTTAAAGGGCAAACTGGTGTGCAGTCCTGTGGCTGTTTGTTATACTTTCACAGGAGAGCCAAACAGCAAGAAACCAAAAAAAAAAAACAGTGTAGCCAATTAGATCCCCTAAAAGTCAAGGCAACTTTATTTATAGCACACTGGATGAAAAACATTTTTGCACCTAAGTGCTTTACAGAGCCTCGGTGGACTACCGGGCAGAAGCGTCCACCACACTGAAGGCAAAAACATAGCAACATAGAAATATGAACAAACAATAAAGACAACTGCAGCAGAAGAAAATAAAAAAATATATAATTTTAAGAATGGAATCTAATTAAAACACAGATAACAACATTAGAAACAAACTGAACACATTCAGCCATAGGTAAACTCCTTTAACCGCATCTAGAACACGTTTAATAAGCCTCACATGGAAAATAATCATTTTCTCTCCCCATCTCATTAAATACTAAACGAATGTGGGGTTTCTTCAGACCCGTACAACCACAGACTGAGTGGTGAGAGAGTATAAGAGGTACCGCTGACTATTCGAGACCCACTGCCACCCTGTTCAACGACACATTGTATTCCAATACAATCCTATTGACTAGGCAGCCCGTTTCAATTACCAAGAGGACCAACGTGATAATCTGGGTAAAGAGAAATGGATTTTCCTTTAAAAACGGCCACCGTCAAGGGTACGTGTCGGAGGAGGGGGGTGTCTAGAACTAGAAGCGGAAAATTGAAAGAGGGAGAGAGAGGAATTTAAACACACCAACACATTCAAAGGGGTGATATTGATGTCAAGTGATCAGCATTCAGCAGAGCGTCAATCTCATGATTACTGTGTTAGTTAGACATTCAGTCGCTGAGCTAGACAGATAGTTAGACAGCTGATCACTCTACTAGCAACCCGCTAATTTGCCTTTTCCTCTTACCAGGCAGACAGACAGACAGACAGGCAGGCAGGTAGACAGACAAACAGATAGGCAGACAGATCGATCGACAGACAGACAGATGGACATAGACAGACAGGTAGACAGATCGAGAGACAGACAGACAGATGGACAGATAGACAGACAGGCAGACAGATCGAGAGACAGACAGACAGGCAGGCAGGCAGACAGGCAGACAGACAGACAGACAGGTAGGCAGGCAGGCAGGCATGCAGACAGACAGACAGACAGACAGGCAGGCAGATAGATGGACAGATAGACAGACAGGCAGACAGATCGAGAGACAGACAGGTAGACAGACAAGCAGACAGATCGAGAGACAGACAGGTAGACAGACAAGCAGACAGACAGACACGAAGAGAGAAATATCAAAAGACAATGAAGAACCCCTGCATTGTGTGTGTGTGTGTGTGTGTGTGTGTGTGTGTGTGTGTGTGTGTGTGTGTGTGTGTGTGTGACAGAGGAGGGCCACAATATGGCACCATTAAGCCACTTCTAATAACATCACATCCAGCATGGAGCCTCTTAGATCACAATGGATTGCCCGTGTGTGTGTGCGTGTGCGTGTGTGTGTCAGTATGTGTCCTGCACTGCATGTGTGTATCTGCGTGTGTGTATCTGCATGTGTGTGTGTGTGTGTGTGTGTGTGTCAGTATGTGTCCTGCACTGCATGCGTGTATCTGTGTGTGTGTTTAAGTGTGAGTATGTTCAAAGTATGTGTGTGGTGTAAGTCCTCTATGCTGCAGGTTGTCTGGGTGTGTGCGTGCACGCGTGTGTGTGTGTGTGTGTCTGCACACTTGTCACTTGTCTTCACCCAGTAGGAGCAGAACAGAACACAGCTTCTTCGTGGAGAATGCATCTTCTTTTTCTAAGCAGTGTGTGTGTGTGTGTGTTTGTGTGTGTGTGTTTGTGTGTGTGTGTGTGTGTGCGCACACTAGCCTACAACTCTTGGTTTGGGAAGTAGTCTGCCTTTTATTGACTTTGCTTTAGGCTTGGAGACCAAAGGTATTGTAACTGCTTCTGCATCTCTCCGAGTGTCCTGTTCGTGTGTGTGTTTGTGTGTTTGTGTGTTTGTGCGTGTGTTTGTGTTTGTGTGTGTGTGTGTGTGCGTGCGTGCAGCCAGTCCTCCTAAGCCAACAAGCTAGGTCACTCTCACCTCTAACACAGTATAAAGACTAGCCTGTTGAAAAGCTCCTGTCAATAAGGCTTGCCATGTAATTGGTGGACAGTTCAGCGTCTGGGTTAGATGTACCTTTCACAGACCAAAGGCAGCGTTTTGACTTGTGCATTGGTGGAAGTGGTCTATATTAGAAAGAGGGACATCTTGACTTTTTTTTTTTACTTTGAACAACCTACCAGATTGTGCTAAATATCAAATATCCTAAAAAAAATTAACCAGTTAGAATTTGTGGTGGACTAAGGCGGCAGAGGTGACCTTTGGCACACAAGGAAAGCCATCACCCTTCCTCTCCCTCTCTCTCTCTTTCTCTCTCTGAGCCTGCAGGGACACGACCACCCTTTGTTTGTGAAAAGCCCTGGTTCGTGTCTCTGTCAAGACAGAACCAGTCCTTTCACACAAGAGGAGGGTAGGCTAAAAGGGCTGTGTGACCCCCCCCCCCAACATATACAATAATACCACAGGAACTTCCCAATATGGAGGTTTGACCCAACGTGCGGTTTCAAAACCCTAATTCAAGTTAACACAGCAACAACGCAGTGTGGACACTTATCTAAAACCAACTCGGTGGAGACATCTGGTTCTAGGTTCTGCTGGGTGTCCTGTGACAATTTACTTTGACCTAGTCTACCAAGCAGAGTGAAGCTAAGACTCTTCTGGCTAATCAAAAAAAATTTTTATTCAAGCTTGGAAATTCATGTAAAGAAATGTGATAATGTTTAACCCTGTAAATTAACTGGAACACAATACATTGTGTGATGTTCTCTCTCTGTTACAGGAAGTGGTAAAAATAGGACTAACATAAATTGATTTAGATATACAAACACACACACCAACGTAGCGTGTTCACTGCAATGTTATTTAGTAAAGCACCCTTGGGAATGAGATATAATATAACCACACCTCCTTATACTTATGATTAGGTAGTTATATATCTTCACAATCCATGTGGGTAATCCATATATTACTGTGCTTTACACATGGATTATGAATGGGTGCTCATCCAACTAAAGGTAATGTTTGCATTTGAATGTTGAATTTTGATGTGGTAAACGTTGTTGGACCTGGGGATCTGGGTTTGTCAGAATTTCTTAAAAAGAAGATTCCCTGTTCTCTCTCGAGGCAAGACCATGATGCTATGGACATAGGCCTAATTTATTTGACATCTGTAATTATAATGTTTAAGTGAAACTTGTATTCCTTAGTTGCTCTTTTGACTAGTAATTTTGCCTGTATTTTCGTTTAGGCAACAAAGCCACATTCTGCCTCGGGGAGTTCTCGTGTTATAAGATTTGTTTTCCTGGTTTATCATTTAATATATACGTTTTTAAAGTTTTTACATTTTTGTCATTTATCGACTTTTGTTATATAATCCAACATGCCTTAAATAGTATAATCATCTGTGCACAAAGACAACGCTAAAAGGATATGGACTACTTAGTCTTTGGGACAATTCAAGTATTAAACTTGAATCTTCACTGAGGTGAAGGCTACCAAACCGTCAGCATTCCACCGCGACATAGCCGACTCTTGGGATCCTCATCAGCTGTAGCCTGACGCGTGAATGGGAAAACCCTGGCCAAAGCTGCGTCAGGACATCCCCGCTACGTCACAGTGCCGTACGGCCCACCAATTGTAAGGTAATCTCTATTCTGCTAAGGGTTTGAAGTGCTGTCTTTCTTCCCCATCCTTAGGCAATACCATATAGGTTTAGCCTAGTACCAGGTTAGAATAGACAGATCAAGCCTGCTCAGTTGTTCAGGTTTTACAATTCCACGTCCAACACTAAATGTTACTAAAGATTGCTGGTTTATTGAAACGCACCAATACATTTGTTTTATTGACTGAATACCAGGTTATTGAAGCCTAAATATTGTGTTTGCTACTGGTTTGTGAGAAACGTTTTGTTTTATTGGTTGTTTAGATATCACAGAACACGATTAATCCTATTGTCAAGGATTCATCCCTTCAGATTATTGATTGATCCCAAATATTGATCAGACTAAGATATGAATTATTAATAATTAATATTTATAATTTGTTTCCCAGAATGATAAAAACTTGATGGCGCTCCGATAAGGTAGTCGAATGACTTAAAGTTCATGTAGGTGAAAACACTACAACTTCAAAACGACAAGGTCTGCTGTACCGCTGGTTGAGCCTCAACATAGTTATAACATAATTCAAACTTTTCATAGTCCACAGTGAAACAAAACAACACAATAACCCAGGCAATGCCAACCACAAAACAGCACTGATTTCAGAAAACTTTCACTTATATTGGTGAGAGCGTTACAATTATCATCTGACTTTTCTGTCCTGTAGCTACAACATAATGCAGTGTCAGTAAGAAAGGTTCTGTTAGAGCCTGTGTGTGGATGTCTGTGCAGCAGTATTTTCTCTAACTTGGGAGTACATTTCCAGGGCCAAAATGCGCTAGAAGCACCATTAGCAAGCTAGCGCTCTATCTTGACCTATCATTTGGTCCAAATAACATTTCGCTGATGGCTTCAGCATCGCGTGACTCAAAGTAAACAATCTGACCTCTAACAGCCGTCGGTGTGCAGTCAGCACTTTATAGAGAATGACACCGCCGTGCAATATCAACAATTATCTTACATTGGATGAACAGATTGGGCGGTTCATTCACCTTTAACATTTTACAGTACACTGTAGTTAGATAGCATAGAAAGACAGAGACAGGAATGATTGCATTCTAGGAAAATCGATGTGGCTTCTAGGTCAACAAGCTTTCCTGTTGTGTTGTAGTGCGGGTTTCCTTAGTTTTTGAGGTGACAGTCCACAAAACTGGGCTAGTAGTACTTCTGTAGGACCTTGTGAGCCCCAGTTTGTTCCGCTGACAAAGCAAACAATAAATTAACAAGAAGCAACAAGCCAGGCAACAATGTGGAGGCTGATACTGACAGAGGAATTACATCAACTTGCGGTTGCAATATTTAGTCTTAGCAAAGTGTAACACTCACATATGGAGGCCCCATATGTCCTCATCAATAAAACATTGTGATTCATAATAGATAAACACACACAAACACACGCACAGTCGCGCGCACACACACATGTTGACACTCACACTTCAAAACTTTCACACACTTCCATGAAATCTCAGTATCCCAAGAAAACATACACAACATGCAGTCACATGCATGTCATTTAATACACATGCCACACACAACAACAACAACAGAGACAGTTTAGTTGGTGTAATGACCCATTTTGCATTGAACAGCATATGTTTAGTAAATGAAGACATTTAGGTCAGTACATCTCTTTGTAATGTTACAGCGAACACAAAAAAAGAAAGGCAGCCTGTCCTTGTGTTTCAGCAAGGCAGGATCCATTTAATTACTGCATCTTTGTTAGACTGATCAAAGACGGACCTTTTTTGGCACTATTCACTGTTAGGGACGTCACAACCAGAAAAAAAGACTTAAAATTAATATCCCCTACAAAGTGACAGCTATAGCAGCAACAATTTCTCGCTTTTATTTTCTTGCATTTCTCTTTCGTCACGAGGGAGGATCGGGCGCTGACAGCCTGTACTTTGCGAACTGTCATTATCAAACTAGGGAGGCACTCTGTAAAGAACAATGCAGGCCCCCTGCCGAGCAGAAAGGCTCAGAATCTTTCCTGTTCATTATTCTAAAATATAGAGAAAACCTACGTAGTGTTCAAGTAAATATTATAATATAATAATAATAACTTTTATTTGTAACGCAAAAAACGTACGGAGCATAAATAAGAGAAAAACTAGGACAAAGAAAGAACAAAGAAAAAAAGGGGGTTAAGAAATGGGTTGAAATCAGCCAAAAGCTATGCTAAATGGGTTAAAAAATAAATAAGTAAAAAATCACCAAAAGCAATGCTAAAGTCGCGTTTAAAAGCATCCACAGTCTGTGGTGTCCTCAGGTGGTCAGGGAGAGCATTCCACAAACTGGGAGCAGCTGAGCAAAAAGCCCAGTAGCCCATAGTACGCAGCTTGGTTCTGGGGGATTTTAGGAGATATGCTGACCCAGAATGGAGGGGACGTGTGGAGGTTTGTGGGGCGGAGAGTTCCTTGAGGTAGGGGGGGGGGCGACACTATGGATGCACTGGTGGGTGAGAAGGGAGACCTTGTACTCAACCGGAAGCTGGTGGAGTGATTTCAGGATGAGGGATCCTCAACAGGATCCTAGCAGCGCTGTTCTGAATATACTGCAGCTTCTGGAGGCCTCCGCCAGGGATCTCGTTGAGGAGTAGTTCAGTCTGGAGGAGGCGTAGACAAGCTTTTCTGCATCTGGAATAGTGAGTGTGGGATGGAGTTTGGCGATGTTACTGAGGTGGAAGAAGGAGGTCTTGCACAGATGATTGATGTGTGCCTCAAAGGTCACAGAGAGTCCATTTTAACACCCAGGTTGGTAACTGAAAATGGAATATCCTAACCAGGGAAGGTGATGCTGGTAATGTGCCGACTAGGATGGCTTCAGTCTGTTTAGCTGCAGGAAGTTTGCTTCGTCCACGCCTTTATCTCTACCAGGCAGGTTAACAGGGGGGTTGTCCTGAGGTAGAGTTGAGTGTCATCGGCAGTGGAATGAAATTCCATGTCGGCTGATGACACGGCCGAGGGGAGGATAAACAGGATGGGACAGAGTCCTAAGGGACACCACAGGGATTTAGCCTCCCCCAAGGCTACATGCTCAGTCCTACGGGTGAGGTAGGATGAAAACCAGTTATGGAATGAATCAGAGAGACCGATTGTGGAGTGCAGACGGTAAAGGAGGAAGTTGTGTTCCACGGTGTCGAGCGCAGCAGTCATATCCAGGAGAATGAGAAAAGATGCGGTTTTTGTGCTGTGGTCTGGGCGGAAACCTGACTGGAATTTCAGGCTGGTTTGTTTTAGGTGGTCCTGAACCTGTGTAGTATCTACTTCGAAAGGAAAGAAAGATTGAAGATGGGCTTGTAGTTGGCAAAGACTGAAAAATGGCCTGATGACAGCACTTTTTAATGTGGATGGAACATGGCCAGCCTGGAGGGAGTGGTTGATGACCTTAGTCTTCAGGGGACCCTTTTGGACCCTTTTCCCACAGCCCTGGTAAAGTCAAACCTTCGTGCCATATACTAACTAAATCTAATAAAACAGGGTTTCCAAACGTCCTGGAAAACCTGGAAAACAGTTGAACAATTTTCCAATCATGAAAAACACATGGAAAATATGAAAAAAATTCAAATGTCCTGGAAAATATTTCAACATTCTCCTATTTTCCTTTAGCTGAGAATAAACTACCAGGCTATCAGAGCTCCCCAAAATGAATATGATTGCCATCTGAAAGGGCTAAGTTATTAGTATATCACATTAATGTTCAAAAGGTAGTTTATGGACGAGAGTATTTAGGATAGGCTGCTCTTGGTTATGTTGTGGAATCGGAATGAACACAACCCCAAGTCACATCACATGGTTACACAAAATGGACTTCTTGCAAAACTTCCAATATGCCTTACAGTATACACATCTCCTGATCCTTCCTCTAGCCAGTCCCTGAACTGGGGGTCTTCTTTCCACTCATTCTTGTACTTGCACTGTGTTGCTAACATTCTGTGACTCTGACATTCTGTGACTCTGAAATTCTGTCACTCACTCCTGTAATATACGTCTTTTAACCATTCTAGTGTATGGTACGATCCCTGTCTGTCACACCAGCTAGTTCATCACTGAAAATGTCCTGGGAAAGTCCTGGGAAATGAACTCTAGAAAAGAGTGGGAACCCTGTAATATAACTAGAGTACACTGATCTTGTAATTAACCAGTTGATTTCATTTCATTTAACGGACATGTTTTCACAGAGGTGTCATAGTAGGGTAAACATACGAGTAGTTAATAATTTTATGTATGGGTCTGTTTGATTTTTGTGGGGGTAACTGCAGTCATCATTTTAGCAAGCTAGCCTTGATTTGTTGAAAGCTATGGCCTAGGCTAGTGAAGCAAAACAGACGGAATGGCATCTAGTTAGTTAAATTGGTTGACCAGAGAACCAAAACCCCTACAGAGAGCCCATCAGCCATGTGGGCTGGTTAGAGAAGCAGACAGACAGTCATTCCCCGTCAGGGCTCAGTGGATGGATGGTCCATCCAGCGTGGGCTCCGCCGTGCACAGTGACATGCACCTAAGGTAAGAGGTTAACACTACAACAAAAGAAATAGGCAGGAATTGTGTTATCCTTCTCATGGCCTGGACACACACATAAGCATAAGGCCGGATAACCACTCACGGAGAAAACGTAGCATTTCTATTTCTTTACAAGCAAGAGCTCAAATAAAATTAGTGCCAGGGAGTGGGTGTCTCTGTTTGTACCTGCCTGAGCTATTAAACTTCATACATTACACCTTTATTATTATTGCATTTGCAATAACAAGAAAGAAAGAAAGAAAATGGGGGAACTAAAAACAGAGAGAAAGAGAGAGGGCAAGGTCAGAGAGGAGAGAGAGAGATGGTGTGGAATGAAACATGACAAGGCAAAAGGAGAGAGCCTAAACTGTGATATGATTTATCGTCCGTGCACACAGTTAGCAACCTCACTGTCCTTTCTCTTTCTGTTTTCCCAAATATCTCCCTCCCAAACCCATGTCTCTCTTTACCCCCTCTCCCTTTTTTAACATCCCTCCTTTCCATCCCTCTGCCCTCCGCTCCCTGTTGCAATGATAACATTCTCCTCATTTCGCCTCTTCTTTTCCCACACTTTCCTGCGGCCTCTTTCCTTTTAACCCCATTTCTTTTCCTCGGTTGTGTAGGCGAGACGTGTGCTCAGGGCAAGTGCAGAATGCGAAGAAGACACGGTGAGTCCGAGACGGAACAGAGCGATACGCTCGTATATTTTCATCAAGAACTTTACAGGTTTAGAGAAACAACCAGTAGCATGGCCATAGGAACATCACTGACAATTCCCCTCATCCACCCTCCCGCTTATATAGCCGCTAGAAGAGGGTAGATGAGGGGATTGGAGACAGGTGTGTGTCGCTGCTGGGGTGCGCTGGTTGTGTAGACGGCTGACGCCTAGTGGTTTAATACACCGGCAAGCTCAACTTGGAAGAGCCAGCGGCTCCTTTTTTTACAGGTTGTCTGTAAATCATTGTAGCAGCGTGATTTTCTGATAAAGCAGGAGACCATATTAATTTTGAATGTCTGCCCACCCACCAGCTATTATTTATTGACATCTTATGCTACGATGAAGGGAGATAATAGAAAGGGCTGTCAGGGTCTCACTGGGATTTAACCGTTGTCTATTCTTAAGACATGGTGCACTAATGCAGGACTGCAATTTAAAGAGGAAGCATGAGTGCATTTCTATTTCTGTGCAATTCCCAGAAAGAGGTAGTATGTAATGTTGCCACAAAGATGCAGGGCAAGCGGAATCAGGTCCCCGTGAACACAAGCACACTTGCGTTGGTGTGCTTTGTCCAGGCGTGTATGCTTCGGATTCATCTGCGTTCCAGATTTAATAGTGTTGTTCATCTGAGGGGAATTCTGATCAGGGATTATGTATGTACACTACACATTAAAATATGCTGGCCTAAATGAAGACGTGATTATGCTAGATGTTATTTATATGTATATTTAAACCCTGAATGGCTGTAAAACAGTGCCTGGGATCCTCTAATCACGTACATATCACATGTCTTAATCAGAAAATTAATTTGCCAGTTTTTACTCAGAACTTGATTAGAGTGCCAATGATTAAACAGATCTAATAAATGTTTATGGTGCCACTGAGGTGATGCTATGAAGGCAACTTATCAATTCCCTTTTGGTTTGGAGATACTGTAGATCATTTTGTTTGGAATCACAGTTGCAGTACACCGTAGTAATATTTTAAGCCTATAGCTGCGTGGAGAACGTTTCAAGTTTTTTGGTGCTCAGAAATATAACTAAATATATCAGAGAAAAAATGCCAGTTCCTCTAACGTCCTGACAATCACAATTTAATAAAAAAAATGTTTTAAAGTACAGTAGATTCATTCTCCAAGGGCATTATTGTAACAACATTTCAAACGACAAGGTCATTGTCAGGCAATTCCCTATGATTTTGCTTCTTCTTAGATGGATCTATTTCTATCTCGAAGGTGGATTGGCACATTTTTACTCCTCCTGAGCCTTTGGTCATTTGTCAAGTCCCACACACTAAGGCAGGATTGACATAATAATATACTGTCGGTTGGGTTTGAAATTGCTCTATTATATATTGAGAGTTTATGTCAGGATGAATACCATAATTCCTAGAGGGATGACGGAAGCAATAAGAGGATTCGTAGGTTGTCATCACCATTCTAACGGATTCTATTTAATACTTTCTTCTGTCTAAAAGGCAACCAATAGTACCTGAGGTAATTTCATATGACTGTTTCTTTGTAGAAGGCTGCAACAGACCTTTGGCTGTAAGCCAGTGGTAGCCAGGGATTTCCTAGAATGGCATGTTTTACATTTGCTGCAAACCTGCTATGTTCTCTAATGTGACAGGAATGAAACAACCTTCAATTTGAAGAAGCAAATCTTGCAGACTCCCCATCCTGTACAAGTTATAGGATGGGGAGTCTGCAAGATTTGCTTTGGTATTACCGCCTAAAGAAAATAATATTATGCTGGAGGAAAAGCTTGATATGTTTTGTTTGTGACTATTGAGCTTACTCTCCCCATTTCTAATTTAAATCTTTTGTCATCAATTTCAATCTCGAAAATGAGAAAGAGGATGATAGATCATTAAACTAGCAGTTGTGTGTCGTTTAATATTCCTTGGTTACAATAAGAAGCCATTCAAGTCATGTTAATGGTGCCGAGAGTTTAAGTTAAAATATAGTGTCCCATTCTCACAGCACATTTGGCCAAAAAAAATTTACATTTCTGCAATAGGAGAGAACCATGATTGTTTCCCCTGTATTCATGGAGCAAACTTATGCAGTCTCCAGCCCAGAATGTAACCAAGAACAATGAGTCTTCATTCTATCACATATTCTAGACCTAATATGTGGAATCTCAGTCAGACCAGAAACAATTACACCGCAAACATGGAAGAAATTCCATCTGAGATTCATGCTGAACCCATGCTGAAGATTTCTGTAGCTAATCATTTTCTCACTACTAAAGTCACAAGCCATCTTTACGATAATATCTGTGACTAAACAGGTTTAGTTTTGACTGTTATAGCATTGTTATCTGTACTTTGGACACGCTAACATAAACTGCAGCTTGAAAAATAAAGGTCACGTAAATATTTATTTATGGGAGAGCAAATCCTGTTACACACTGTTACTCAAATTTAAAGAGAAACTCAAGTCACTATAAACAAGGAAAATGTAATTCAATAAAGCATAACAGTTTAAACTGGGCAAATCCCTGGGTACTGTACAAATTGACGAGATTTAGCTTTGGGGCACAAAATACACCATTTAAAATTGTCTGCTTCGGCCATATCCCTGTGAGACACCACACACACACACACACACACACACACTCTTCTATTAGTACACAAGCGAGTACGCTTACCTCACAAAGCATAGCAAGAAAACACACTTTTCTCTCATCTATTCCCACTGGTTCTCTTTTCAAACTGTCTTTATTGACGTTACAATGTTCCAGTGGGACCTGAAGAATTAATACATAGACATAGATGGTTTATCACACACACACGCACACACACAGACACATAGAGAAAAGACTACAATGTTTATCACACACATTCTCTCGCTTACAAACACACACGTGCATGTCCAGACAATGAAACACATACGCACTGTGATATTTTAGAAAAAAAAAATGTTTATCACACAGAGGCAGGCCCCTTTACAGTACACACAAGCGCACACGCACAAACACACGGACACACACACGGACACACACACACACAAATAATAGAGTGCAATGTTTATCGTACACACGCGTACTCTTTCTTCGCACACAGAGGCGAATTGAAAAATAGTGCAATATGTGTGCTGTGCTGTATTCACACACCCAAGCACACGCACACTTTCAGAGTGGGGGAACCTATTTAAATGCTAAGTAATGGGGGGGGGGGGGGGGGGGGGGGGGGGGGGGGGGGGGGGGGGGGGGGGGGGGGGGGGGGGGGGGGGGGGG
>JAOEHI010001583.1:0-12482 GCA_025447815.1 Percopsis transmontana
AATGGTTGATTAGATAATTGCATTAATGAGAAATTGAACAGGTGTTCCTAATAATCCTTTAGGTGAGTGTATATATAGATATAGATATAGGTATTACAGTATGTATAGATAATGGCTTATGCATTGTCCACACACACACACACACACACACAAACACACACACACACACACACACACACACACACACAAAGACACACAGTATGATGCCACAGAGATGAATGATATTATTACCGGAACACAGGATGTTGCAGCAGTGCAATGTGTTGAATTAGAATGTGACAGCACACAACACAGACCTATTCAAGCTGGCGTCAATAGAATGAATTGTGTCCTTGATGGAGAAGGCTCCCATAAAGTAATAAAATACTGCTTCTGTAAGGTGAAAAAAGAAGAAACCTTTCCTTTAGGCCAATGTCGCGTGCCCGCAGATCTTAGCTAATAAGCGCCCAAGAGCGCGCGCGTGCACACGGTGTTTGGCCGTTGTTTATCCGTGTTGTATATGACTAATAAATGGGATAGACTGGCTGTCTCCCAGGGACAATGGGGATGATCGCCATCTGTCAGCCGATAACAAAGAACGACGCGACCACAGGAAAGCTTGCGGGACGTGGAAAAACACACGTGGCTCCTGCCCGCTTGTGCGTTCTCTGCTTTCCCGATTTTACAATTTATCTTTGGAGCGTTTAGATGAGCGTTTCCCTCACCGGGCGGTGAAAATATGTATCTATAATGAGAATGTGCCACTGTGATGATAAATGTCTCCGTATTATTCTCTCTTTCTCTCTCACAAACACACACGTTGTCGTGCAAAAATACAGGCACACGCATTCATGCGGAGGTGAGAGAAACGTCTTGTTTTGGCATAATCCACCGCTGCCATTTAACAAGCCGCCTCGGCCACCTAGGCCTATATTTAGCCACAAAGTGGGATTGTGTCGGGCCTGACTTTGCCACAGCTATAAGTTAATTAAGATCCGTCTAGATGCCTAAACACAATTTTTAATCTGCGCAGACATCCTGTGTCTGTTATAACAGTATATTTCTGCATTATTGGCTTGTTTTGTTTGTTTCATTGATGCATTAAGCCCATTGCACACTACACTAGTTTTTGGGGCTTTCTCTCCGCTGTGCTTTGCACACTGCCCGTAGCCTATATTGTCGGCGGATTTTGCAGTGCTTAAATTGTTAATAAGGGAATACAATATATTAATACTGTATAGAATGTGAGTCCGAAAGTTCTACCTGTTAGCAAAAGTAAAGCACTGGAGTGCACAAAACAACTAAAATCACATTAAAATAGTGGCGTCAGTAACCTATACTTAGTAGATCTATCTATCCCATAAGGACCAAAACAAGCTAGAAGCACTTTCCGTAGTGAATAATTAATCATCTTTCTCTGAAAGGTCTTACCGTGTAATTGTTACCTATTGTTTGGTAAATTAGCGGCCCTCGAAAATAAGCCATGCTCTTTGTCCCTGTACAAAGAACATTTCCATTTAGGCTTATGGCTGTTCTGTTACAATGGGGTTTGGTTCCAGCTGTTCACAAGTGAACTGATGATCTCTCACCCAAGATAGACAAGAGGCAGTCCTGTGAACCATCTGGGCCCAACATTCATGGATGTCATGGACTATAAATAGAAACACTCTCCTGCTCATTTAACAATTCAGGGGAAGTCCCTTACGGGAATCACACATTTAAACACACATTATTAAATCTCATGTGACCAATACTTTTGACATATCAATTAACAACTGGGTTATTTAGCAGTTGGTAAAATAGAATGATACATTTTACATAATGCAGCAACAGGCCATTCAGTTGACCAACTTGCATATGATTTGCATATATCTGATGAGAATACAGTCCTATATTCGAAATGTTTTATCTCCCCAGTTCTAGTTGTCCAAGTAAAACCTAATCCCAAACACCAATGGCCCCTTTAGATAAAAACTGCTACTGTAGCTAACTAGCTCATATCTGTTAGCAGTGGTCAACTAGTGCATTCATCTAGAGATGCAGAGATACAAGAACAACAGTACAATACACAGAGAAACAACTATCTACAGAATATCTCTGCATTAACCTGTGTGTACACCACATTTGCAATAATGTAGCCTACAGCTGCCATGCTACAGCGCTGAGCTGGACAGTTGGTGGGCAGACACGAGTTCCTTCTTCTCTTTTTCTGTTTATTTCAGTTGGCTTGGCTTGGCAGCTTCTGTCCAGGTACTGTAGTCCATGCCGCAGGCTGTGAAAAGCTGATGTTACCCATTGATGTGAAAAAAACCCTTTTCATGTGAATAGGAAGGGCACGTCCTTGGCGAGGCACCTCACCATGAGACCCGGCTGATATTTTCACTACAAAAGGGAAGGGACAGAGCTGGCATTATCCAGCCATGTGTCTGTTATGTCAGCAATGGTGGGTTTTGGGTTACGAGACGCTGCAATGCAGGAGAGTTTGAGAGTGGGTCAGATTGTAGAATGAGGGAACGGAGGGAAAAGGTCAAATATGGAGAAAAAAAAAGTGTGTGTATGTATATACAATCTGACACACTAAGGTTAAATCATGTTTTGACAATACAATAAGAGAGAAAAGTCTGACAAAGTGAGGACAGGGTGGAGTTGAGCTATAGCTTTGCAGAATCCTCTGAACATCCTATCAAAGCAGTTACAGTATGCTGCCTGATATTTGTGTAACACTCGTTTGATCACTTGAAGATAAACTCAAGCCTTCCTCACACACTACACACACTACACAGGACGGTCAAACAGCTGGACAGCTTCACCGAGTTAGAAGGCCATTCGCTGTCGCGTTCAAGGACGTTTTACCAGCATCCATGGGGGCCTCGGGTTTTGCCCTTTAGTTTGAGGTTTTTGCTGCCGTATGTGTGTGTGTGTCTACTTTGTGTGCCACACACCTGTGCACTTGCGTCTGTGTGTAATTCCAGTCTCAAAGCCAAGCGTTGATAATAACAGGTATAGCGCACCATTATGTGTGGGAAGTGACAAAGTTTGACAAACAATTTGGGTCTTCAGTTTGCCAAGCAAGCGAGAGCGAAAATAATGTGGATATATTTTGCTCTTCATCTCCAAATAGACAAACAAACTGGCAGACAATTTGCTTTGACGTGGATCCTAAAAATACAGAACAATAATGCCACTAATGAGAACTTCTTTGTGTGAGAGCCAGAGCTGGTCTGTCAGCCAATTAAAAGTAGCCTTTACTTACTGTGGGACATACAGTAAATCTGGAATTATTTTAGGGGTTTCTCATTGGTTTTGAGCTGGTACACTATTGAAAATGTAAATTAAAGTTGCGATATGGTTTGCTAGCATGCTATCATTAGCTTGCTGTTCCCCTGTAGTTGTATTTTAGTTCGTGTTAGCCTGACAACACCCCTGTAAATCCACCATCAACATTCATCTCACCACAGTGACATTTTCAAAGCTGTCTGCTGCTTGTTACTCAGACACTATTTAATGGCGACAAAGTGTGACACACACAGGTCTTCAATCCTCTCTAGGGATGTTAAGGTGTGTGTGTGTGTGCATTGTGAGAATGTCTTTCAAGTAGCCAGGACTAATTGATTGACAAGTTACAGTCTCCCTAACCCTAATACATCATTATTTCCCTCCTTCCTTTTTGTATTGTTTGCGATAAAGCAACCAAGCAGTATTTATAAAAAACGGTAAAGCTTTCATTGCAAACTTGATAAAAACATGAATTGATTATTGATGGCACCCAAAAGATGTACTTCAGTAGACAAATAAAATAATTTTGATATACAGTAGATAAAAGAGTAACAGGGGAAGTAGTTCTGATATTAGATATTAAGTATATTTTGCATTGCATCGCATATGCTGCAGAATTAATTAAGACCCACATTCAAATATTGATCACCACTTTATGTCAAATAAACCACATTGCAACATCATTTGCAATGGACAAATCTCACGTGCCCTCTCAAACACTCAGCACGTAGCCCAGAAAGGACACGACAAAGCACTGGTCAGGGGGCGGGCAGAGAAAGGAGTTCCTGTAGGAGCACCCACAGGAAAGGATTAACCCTTTCCTGTGGCAGCTGCCCTGTTGTGTACCGTCTTAAGATATATTCCACATACTGTGTTATGGGAATCAGGGCATTATTTGTGCTTGGTAACAGTTGTTCCTAGATTAACGATGTTGGCTTAGAGGAAGGAAACTTATTGCTGTTGGTTAACTTTCAGATCATCCGCCTACATTTTTGGCCTTCTCCCAGTCTTTATGCCTCGAGCAGTACTCAGTACTGCTCTAATTCCACATGAATCATACGTGAATATGTGATATTTGAGACGCGTGTTATTAACTCGAATTATAATAATATGTGTATTATGTAGGCAGAAAGGCAGTCATTTGAAAACACACACATCATACGCATATACTGCACATGTAATGGGGCGTTAAACTTAAGTGATAACCGTAATGAATATTGTTTTAATGTCTGTATTCGCAACCCCACCCAGAGACCATGCATCAGCAACCTCTCGCTGACCTGCCGCTCGACATGGCGCCGTAAAAACAGCACTGTCATCCATCACTCTGGCTGGGACTCCATCTCCAGACAGCCATTCATCAGCCAGCATCTCTCCGCCCATCAAAATGTCACTCTGCGATTGACAAGGGGACATACGTCACGGCTCAACGTGACAAGGGCCGTATATCACGAAACAAAGACACGCACTCATGCGCGCACACACACACACACACACACACACAGACATCTGCATGCCAATGCATGGAACATACATCTTCCCCTGACCTAGAAGAAATGGGCGTGCAATGAATTAAAAAGGGCGAAAGTTCCCCCTTCCCCCCATCCCTCCCTGCATATACACACCTCCAATCTTGACGCTTCTTCCTTCCCGAGAAGCGCCATGCAAGTCTTTTACGGCGGTCTGCCATCCCTTGAAACCTCATCGCTGGTTGAAAATGAAACCCTTCCAGAACAACACTTGATAGCAGCATATCAGCGCATCCTCAGGATAAGGTGTACAGAGCACTGGACATATTGTTTAGCCCGGTCAATAGCCCTGCTGATATTATGTTTTTCACATTGGCCTGCCTTTATTCTCACTGTAGACTGGATGCACAGTGTCTTGTACTCCCAGAACCTCCGAATCTCTGCCCCAGCTCTCTGCTCGTTTGAAACACATGGTTATGGAGGCTGAGTAGAGAACCGTGTAATCTTCAAAGCGCTTTAGCGAGAGGAGTAGAGAGTACAGAAGCTTGTTACAGAAGCTTTGGCTTTATTATCTTATTATCCTCTGTAATTTTAATGTAGTGCGTTTTTTTTATCATCAAATAAATTAATGAATTAATTCTACTAACAACCCCGAGCAGCGCTTCTCCTTCATAGGCTAACATGCACATGTGTGCATGGATTATTATGCAGACAACACAGCATCAATACAGTATTCCTTTTTATACCAGAGTAAATCCTCCCAAAAGGTGATTAGCAGTAGACGTCACTTTCTGCGATGGCTTGTCAAGAGCAGATGGCATTCAGCGGTGTAGCTGGCATCTGCTGCAACTCATTGTCTGAGACACAAACTGCCAGTCAGTGCGGACGTAGCCCATGTACAGCAGCACGGGGCAACGAGATTTGATATTTGAGGCCTAAAGGAGTGAACCTGACCCAGCCAGTGTTGGTTTTCAATAGAAATAAATTGGGGTTTGTGGGTCTTTTTGAAGCCCTGAATAACTGCCCTGGAAATATATTCTGTGGAAGGATGAAAAGGATCGCCGAGAGTTCTTTGAAGGTGAGCAAAAAGTGAGAGATTTTGGGATAGGGAAGGAGGGGAGGGGAGGGGAGGGGACTCCCCCCCCCATCATTCCACACGTAAGAGGCTGACAACAGGACAGAGAAGTTTATATAGGGCCTCAGCGCTCGCGGGGAGAAACGCACCAAATTTCTTCTCACTAATTTCACGGGAGCCCTGGTCCCACCTGCCGTAACCAGTGTTGGGGGTAACACATTACAAAGTAACACATTACTGTAATCACATTACATTTCTCTGTAACAGAAATGTAACGCATTACAGTTCCTAAATTTAGTAATCACATTACAGTTACTAATACAATTATATAGTAACGAGTAATGTCTAATACATTACTTTTTTTGAGTAACGACCGTCCCTTACTGAAGACCACCGGCTAGTTTGAAAAACAGCGGTGATGGGATGATGTGAGAGGATCACGCGGGGATGGGAGCCTTATCGATTCACAGAAACTGAGAAGGGGAAGGGAAGGGAGATGAGAAGCCCGACAAGAGAAACTGCCACTGACGCGCTTCAGCTGAGCTTAAAGCGTCGCTTTATACTGCTGTTGAGCGGGCAAACGTAACAACTTCACACTTTAAACTGCTCACGTGGAACCCTGTTGAATCATGTTAAACCCAAGGCACTGGAGAGAAAAGTAGAGGCATCTCAACCTGCTAGTGGCTGAGACACACACACACATTTCCAAATAGATGAATAAAGATCTATTCTATTCTGGTATAAGAGCAACCAGCATCTGAATACCTTTTGAATGAAACACTTAACAAACAGAAGGTAAAATTAGACGGAAAGAGAGACAGAGAGCATGTCAGAGAGAGAGAGAGAGAGAGAGAGAGAGAGAGAGAGAGAGAGAGAATTCAGTTGATCACAGACGCCTTGGAGCTGATTGTGAGCCTTTGGAGAGCTTGTCTATTGTTGCTGCCAGGTAGGCCTTTATGATACAGAGCCAAACATCTCACCCATAAAGGTTCCCTGCTGTTTGCATTAGCAGCCAGGAGAGTTTTGTTGGTATCATATGGACTACCACAGGCAGTGGGCAATCTCTGACCCAAGCCTCTGCTGGTCAGTACACACACACAGCAAGCCTGGCCCGCTGTAGGCCTGTACTGAGTGCTTCATTAAATCTCCACTAGGCAGTCAATAACTCATTAGAGCAACACAACCCACACCAACATACTGTAACACACACACAGGTGAGGTATGTGGTATTCGCCACATCATGTAGGGAATGTGTCAGGTTAGAGAAAGCCGAATACCAAAACTGATCGAAAAATGACTGCCAACTGTTTTTCAAGGTCGTAAATTGTTGTTGCTGCTGTTTATTGTCAAAGCGCACATATATGGGTACAATCGTGGCAGTTTTACAAACTTTTCACTTATAAGCTTTTCTGGTTTCCAGTTGACGAGTGTGTTGGAATTTGCATTTATTACTCTGATGGGCCACTGACATACCAGGCCTTTAGACACTAATAGCGATTTGGAAAAACATTTTATCAACGGCTCTACCTGGAGTTTTTGCCTTGTGCGTCATTGTGACGACGTCAGCTGATATAATAACAAAAAAATAGCAACAACAAAAAAAGCAAGGGAGAAACAAGGTTTCTGCTGCAATCCAACGCAATACATACGTTTGGAGAGACGGGGTTCGTGAGAAGACCCAGGGCAGTGCTGTCCCCGCTTTGTGCTGACCAGCCGGCTGGACAGATGAGGGCAGGGATGGCATCGCTCGCTGGGGCACACGGCTGGCAGACGAGAACTGTCATACATACACACACTTACACACTCCAGGAGTGCTAGCTGCTTGTCATCGCGCGGAGAGGCGCCTGAATTATTAACCGCTGTTGTATCTTCGCTCTGCTCAGCACAGTGACTTTGGAGTGTGAGTGTATGACTGTTTATTTGTCTTATTGCGTTCGTGTGTGTATGTATGTGTCTTTATGTACTGTGTGTGTGTGTGTGTGTGTGTGTGTGTGAGTGTCCGTGAGCAGATGGCACTAGTGGGCTGCAAGGTCTGTAGGTGGCAGCGGGGTGGGTGGAACACTCCCTTTCCCAGCATCCTCCCTGCCTGCCGGTCCTGCCTGCCTGCCTGTCTGTCTGTCTGTCCGTCCGTCTCATCACCCGGAGGTACCAGGCTGTGACAGATGACAGGGTCGTCTGTCACAGCCTCCCCTCCACACCCCAACCCACCCACCTTACTCCTTCCACTGCGTTCTTTTCTTTATTCTTTTTTTTTCCCACCTAATTTTTCCCTCCTCTCTCACTCTTTCACTCTATCATTTTCTCTCGCCCCATCTGCCGGGAGCCCTTTGCTCGCTCTCTCTCTCTCTCTCACTCTGTCTGCTCCTCACTTGTTCTCCTGCTTGCTGTCACACTCAGACTAATTTAGCCATTTGGCCAGGAGCAAGTGTTTCTGGGAATGTTGTCTGGCCGCGGCGCGATAAGGCCCAGAAGAGTGAGTGAGGCAAGCAGGAAACCGAGGAAACATAATTCTCCCTGACAGGCGTGGAAGCCTTCTACATTCTTCCGTCCTCGTCCTAATATGTCCGACACTCTGTTCGGTCACTCCGGTGACTGCCATTGTCATTGCGAATTTCCATACTGGATACTCACACAGTGCGTGATACATGCAGCTCGTATAATAATGGCGTAATGGCCCTTGTTATACCCGCGCTGCCTCCCTCTCTCTCTGTCTGCTGCACGCCGAGCTTATTGCAGGCTGCCCCGCTCGCCAGCTGCAACCCCTCCTCTCCAACCCCCCCTCTCCCCTGCCACACATCATTCACCCATCTCTCTCTCCTCTCCCTCTCTCTCTCTCTCTCTCTCTCTCTCTCTCTCTTTCTCTCCCTCTCTCTCTCGCCCTCGGGGCCTTTGCCTGAGAGACTCAGCCTCCTGAACTATAGAAACAGTTAAATAAAGAGCCTGCTTCAGGGATGGAAGAGAGAGAGCCGGATAGACAGAGAGAGAGACAGAAAGAGAGAGAGGGAGAGAGAGAGTAGCCATGGGGGAGAGAGGAAAGTTAGAATCCAGTGACAGTAGGGGAGGTCTTGTGTACCTGGGCACGGTGCCCAAAACACCGCCACCTGACCCTGACCTGTCTGCACACACACACACACACACACACACACACAGGAAATCAGTCTTTTTTTCCCCCAGCACAACCCCACATGGAAGGACATTTAACTATGGCTGCAATTGGAGAAATGCTTCTTGAAACTTGACCTTGCTCGCAATCACACCATAAAAGTAGCATGCTGTACATGGTAAGTGAGGCTTAAAACACTCACCAGGGATGAGAGAGGGAGAGAGGGAAAGAGAGAGAGAAAGAGAGAGACCAATCGGACTATACAGGCCATTCAGTATGCAAATACAAATCTGTAAGCTAAGGGCATCTGTTTGGTTTAATGACTGATTCAAACGCCTGGAAGAAGAGCAATTGATGAGTTTTATAGCCAAAGCTTTTGTTTATCTCTCGTAGAAATAGCCTGTCGCTGCACTGTTAAAGCGAATCCAATTGTTCAGAGTGCTGAGTATGGTCTTCTGCTTTCATACTATAGGTCTCTCTGTCTCTGCCTCTCTCTCTGCCTCTCTTTCTCTCTCTCTCGTTTCTCTCTCTTCCTTCCGCCCTCTGATCCCCCTCTCATGTTGCACTGCTCCTCCAGATACTTCTTTGTCCCGGACTAATTGCATTCATGCGTCTAAATTTGTCGCACAACAGGCATGGTGAGTCGGCTAAGGGGCTAGCCTAATGACACGTCCGCAGAGCCCGAGCCACCGAAGCGGCATCGCGTCTCTTGATCACAGCGTTCCACGCGGCCCCCCGCACAATGGGGCTGCTAATTGTACCGCTAGCTAATATTCCCAGCCCGTAGCGGCCGTTCATCAGTTTCATTTATCAGTGCTGATTTGGGAGTCTAGAATGCAGTATCCCACACCATGGAAGGCTACGATTTCACTGCATTTTGTCTGTTACTAACAAAACAAAAGGGCTAAAAAACATAAAAAAACATACAAAAATTTCCTTTTCTCACATTTTCATTTAAGGGGATATCAATATCTGACTGTTATAGTCCATGGTGTAGATGACTGAAAGACCTGTAAAATGTACATTTTGAGATGAGCAACCTGAATAACTAATGATAGTATTTTTTGTTGTCAGTAGTACATCAGTGGAGCTCAGGTGTGATCCCTCCATCCCTCCATTCATTCATCCATACATCCCCCCATCCATCCATCCATACATCCACCTATTCATACTTCCATCCATCCATACACACTTCCTGCTGTACAGACGATTACTGCTCTCTGCCAAACCGGTCATTTCCTTTAATTATCTGTCCTTCTGGAATAATGTGCCCTCCATTAACAGTCCAAAGTGGACGTTAATAAACCCACAGTAAACGTTCCACACCATTATATATCCCATCAGCCCCTGGGCCAGGCAGGGAGAGCGTAGACTGGACTGGGGGAGATATACAGTATGCTCCTCCAATAAAAAAAAAACATGGGTACACCCTGGAACAGGATCTCAAGGGCATTCCCGACTTCAGTGCTAGGATGGTTGTGACGCGCAGGAAACAGATTGCATCCTGGGAGGGGAAGGGGGGGGGCGTTAACATGCACAGATCAATCTGTGACTGCTCATTCTTACAGTTAGGTAATTTAGTGGATGTTTTTATCCCATCCGTTTGAACCCCCAGGCCACTAGACTACTCTGCCCCTTCTCTGGTTTGCCCTCATCTACTCTCTAGCTTCCGGAAGCCCCGCGCTCCCACACCGCCGATGACAGATGGCATCTTTCGTGGTCCAAGGGCAGTGTGATGCCTAGGTCCTCTGTCTTGTTTGGTGTGGTCGCAGCCAGCAGCTGCGCGTTCTGCCCGCCCCACAGCCCTAAGAGAGAGAAAACTGAGGCTGATCGACATGGAAGTGCGCTGTGGCCCCCGAAGCCACGGTCAAGTCAGCGGGTGAGTGATAGCGCGATTGCAAGCCAGAAGTTACCACTAGAAATGACCCGTGTGTGATTAATACAGCCCAATGCCCCAATCTACACACGGCCCCCTATTTCACATGCATATTGAACTGACTCGAGCTGTAGAATCATCGAAAATCCTTCAATGAAGGTAGTACCACACTCACTGTGCAAGGACAAAATTGGGTAGTGCTGCCTTATACGTGCTTTTAAACAGCATTGATTAGATCCTTTTTTGACATTGTATACTGTACAGAATATGAGGAAATGGGTGAGATTAAGATCCTTTCACAGACAATACGCATAACAAATCTTGCTAGGGCCCCCTTCTCCGTACGCAGCTCAAATAATACCAGACAAGATGACATCTGATGGCTTTGTTCATCTGTGAATTCACAGCTGGCTGATTCAGTTCTCCGAAAGAGAGTGCGGGATTGATTAGACGATCCTGGATTGAGTTGTCTGATTTGTGCACATTCTCGTGCCTGAAAGGCCAAATAAATAGAGAGTCATATACATGACAAACAATTACATGAAGACGTATTATTTCCATGCTATGAGAAATATAAAAAATCTTAGCCATTAAAAGCAACACTGGACAAACAACATGCAAGTTTTAAATGCATACATTTTCTAAACAACACTAGTTTGAACACTAATATTTTATTGTTATTATTTTATTATATGATTAAAATTGCTTCTACAGTATGAGGCTCCAATTGTTTAGGTATTAATCACAGTTTTTTTTAATACTTTTAATACATTTTTAACAACAAACAGACAAAAGAAAAATAAAAGCGCTATAATAAAATGGTGAGAAAATCAAAACCAATTTAAAATAAGAAAACCGAAAACTTCAGTTTCGAAGACTCTTATAATTATTAATGTGCCGATATCAGTCATGGCTATGCCATAGCCTGACACAAAATAACCCTTTTTTAAAAAAAGGCAAAATAAGAGTAATCACTGCAAACCGCTCTTATCTCGGCTATATTGACTGACACCTGTGTGCACTGCACATATCTGCTGTTTTTTTTTTAACAGGGAAGCATCTGTCTTCACGGAAACGCTAGAACAGTGACTACAGCTAACAATGGCTTGGCTCAGATGTGGCGACTGCACAATCACAGTTTAGTGATTCAACACATCCTTCTATCCAAAGCAATTTACAGTGGAAGTATTTAGGACACCTGTTAGGTCACAGTGACACTAAGTTCAGGTATTTATTGGAGCACATGGAGCGGGTGAGGGTTGCAATAGGCGACCTGCTCCAGAAGGTACCAGGGTCCGCTAGCACAAGCCTCCCAAGATACAGACAGCTCAACAAACATTTCCCCAGAAAAGGGTTGAAAATAGCTCCAGGATAGTAACCATGGCAATGACAGCTTCAAGACAGGCTCGGAGGAAGACCACAGCGCACGCGCTCTCACACACACACAATCATGGCTCTCTCCGCTTTCTTATAGAGAACTTGTGACCTGAGGTTCATTGGTTTTAGTGCCGAGATTATCCCTATGGGTGCTTTATGGGTTAAAATGTCCAAATGGATAAATAAAGATCTATTCTGTTTTGGGATAGGAGTAACCGCATTTTAATACCTTTTGAATGAAACGCTTAACAGAAGGGAGAGAGAGAGAGAGAGAGAGAGAGAGAGAGAGAGAGAGAGAGAGAGAGAGAGAGAGAGAGAGAGAGAGAG
>JAOEHI010001585.1:0-12481 GCA_025447815.1 Percopsis transmontana
AAAATTAAGAGACCACTGCACATTTGTATATATATATATATATATATACATACATACATACATACATACACACACAGTATATATATTTCCCTGTATTAAGTGAAGCTACATTTCAGGCTGACATAACCCTGCTTAGTCAGGTTGCATCACTGCCAGGGACAAGAAAGGCAGACCTTGGGGAGAGGGTGAGTAACGCTGTTTACTGCAAGTGACGTC
The DNA here is from genome assembly GCA_025447815.1 of Percopsis transmontana. Classification (NCBI taxonomy): domain Eukaryota; kingdom Metazoa; phylum Chordata; class Actinopteri; order Percopsiformes; family Percopsidae; genus Percopsis; species Percopsis transmontana. The sequence goes on from JAOEHI010001585.1 coordinate 217, forward strand.
TTAAACAACTGTATCAGCGGGGAGCAGCCCAGCAGGCCATGTGCACCAAGAGTGGGAAGTGGAAAGATATCTCTTCCATAATAAACAGTATTGTCAATTTCCTGCAGAACATGAGTAAATTATTTATTCCACCATCAGTTATTCAAATGTAGTAAAACCATGTGGAAACCATGTGATTATAGAGCATATCTGCACTGCCTGCCAATGCATTTTTAATTATCAAATATTAATACAAATACCGATTTGAAAATTAATGTTTCACATTTTGGATAAAATGTCATAATATGTATGTTTCTCTTGTAAGATGTGCCTGAATGATAAAAATTAGTTTGAAGATAGCAATTTTTTCTTTTACCCCAATGCCCCTCCATCAAAACTTTGTAAAGCTCTTTTTTGCATTTTCTCTGTGTATGAAATCTGGATGTCTGTCCTATAGACAGTCGTGCTCTTGTGTTTGGTGATAGACTATTAGTCACACAGTTGAATCAGTCAAGAGCAAGCCTGTTGTGCCTCATGCCTCATGCCACGTTCGTCTCATCGCTGTATCTTATCAACAAAGAACTAACGGGTCATTTGTCAATATTATTTATTGATTACGAAATGGTCCTGATGTAATTTATGATGACGTTACTGTCCACTTACCTCTACTGAGCTACGATGGTTGCCTCTTACGTTTCTGCATATTCATTACGCATTTGACTCAATGGTGAGTGTCTAATATGTGGTAATGTGTGATTAGCACACACAATCTAATTATTCTGTTGGGCTGTGAGCAGCGTGTAATTACCAATACTGAAACAATGCGTCTGCCTTCTGGCGCTGACCTCATGCTAAGGCCACGAGTTACAGAAACATACTGAGAGTCAATACACGTGTTTGAATGACAGAGGCAAGAAAGATGCGAATGCCATCAATGTGATAAATGATTTCTGTAAATGGAAATCATGTATGCATACATAACAGCCCCCGTGGGATACTGTGAACAGTATCCAAAAAGACCAAGTTCCCTTCATAGTTTTCCATTTTGATTTACCTCCATGTACATCCCACAGTTCAGCAACATGCATCAACTTCCACAAAGAGGATGGGAATCATAGACTAGTCCCCTGGCTGGCCCACTTACTGATACAATGCACCCACGCGCACGCACACGCGCACACACACACATCCCTAAATGCCCTGCTGGATTATTGAAGGCAGGCGATGGGCGCTGTGCCTCAGGGACAGCGGAGATTATTGGTCTCAAATATTCCATTGTCATCTGGACTGTTTTGGATGCATGTGTGACTGAAGCATCAACTGCATTCTTGTCCAGTCTTATAGCTTAGCGTCCCACATGAGCAGATTGTGATACATAAAAATAGAGTCAAAACAGATCCAGATTAATGCAATTGTATCTGATCGGTATTTTGTATCAGTATTTTGTACCGGTATTTTGTGTGGTGCTATACCATATTCAAAGGTTAGGTACCATCTGCCTAAGGAAAACCACCTCTTGATTTCTAAAGATACATGGTAAGATACTTTTGCACTTATATTGTGCAAAAATCTTGTATCAAGCATATATTGTGCAAAAATCTTATATCAAGCATATATTGTGCAAACATATTTCATGTGCTAAAATGTTTAGGTAAGATACACATTTTCTGAACTTAATGCAGAAGCTTTAAAGCTCAGGTGACAGGTGGGTAGGTTTGCCTGTCAGCGACTAAATGTGTTTGTGTGGGCATGTTTCAGCCTGTGTGTGAAAAGAAAACAAGCCTACTCTCGGCTCACAGCTTACCTTAGACAGGACCAGTGACACCTCATTGGTCTGCTTGTCTGTCACTAACGTGAAGACCTCCTCTTCATTCCCAGACTCTAAGCGATAGTTCACCTGCCAGCTGTCCCCTCCGCGCACGTCACCGTCTCCTGCCAGCACGGCGGTCACCGTGGCACCCACTGAAGCATCCTCCGCAATGTGGAAGGGTCCATACTGGGGAGGAGGAGAAAAAACGGTTCTATAAAAACTGTTATAAACGGGTTTTTTCAAACTTTTAGAGCCACGCTGCCCCCCCTCCCCCTCCCCAAAAACCCTCTGTTAGGCCTATGGCATAACGTAGTTGCATAAAAACCATAAACAACATGTATGCTGTATAAAAGCAACATAAGAAAATCATATGAAAACAACTTTGAAGTCATTTTCTGAGCCCCCAAAAGCCTTTTTTTCTCAATCGTTCCGGCCACAAACGGTCTGGAACCACTGAAATACATATACCATTTAAATACAAGTCACGAAAATGTACACTTTAGACACAAATGAATTTACATTTGGGCGCCGGTATACAAAGTGTGCTTTGGTGCATTTACCCCCAACAGCCTTGCCTGTGTTCGTTGACCTTTATTCGCACACCTCCTCCAGTATCTGTGTGCTTAGACAGCTTTTTAATCTGGCACTCACGGCTCTCCTCTGGAGAAGCAGTCTTGCCTTTGATCTAGCTGGCCCAGCCACAGGGTCGCTGTACCCAGCGTTGTCATCAATCACTTCTCACACCTCCCGCCTATGGCTCTGCATTCAAATGACTGTGGAAAAAGCTGGGCTACCAAGCGTGACCTGCTCAAGAGCTTTTTCCACCTATGTTGGTGTGTGTGTGTGTGTGTGTGTGTGTGTGTGTGTGTATGTGTGTAAGTGTAAGTGTAAGTGTGAAAGCGAGTTTTCTTTGCACATAATAGCTTTTTGTATGTACCCTGAGCCTGAAACCAAACATTAAGCAGCAATCAGATAAAGAAATGTCAATGTCTGCTATTTATAGCAAACTCTAATAATGCAATACAAACAATCTGTATTGATAACGGCCTTTCCAATTGCAGTTGTGATTTTATAACTTGGTGTCAGACGCAAAAATTACAATGTTCAGGTGGCATATAGGTAATATATTTTAATATGTCAAACAGCAATGATGGGTCTGCCCGAAAGGACAGGAAGAACTTAGTAGAGCACTCCCATTGGTCCATGTGCTGCACACTGTTTGGTTATGAAGTAATCATTTACACTAGGTCGTATCATTTATTTAAGTAGCATCATAAATGGAAAGTTCAGGCTATTCGCTTGATGGTGATTTTACAGGACACAGAGAATTAATGACCCATATATTATAGGGAATATTTTGATTTCATCCAAACCAAATTGTGTCCCCGGAAAGTCACAAAACAGTTTGTACTGTGCAGCGCTTGGTGTCATGGGGACGGCACAGCACCTTGTCTCACCGCGCAGGCAAAATAAAATGTAATACTTAATGGCCATACAAGCACTCAGTATCCGTGTTATCTGACAGAGATACCAGCTAGAGATTTGTTCCCTATTATCATAACATGCTGGCTCTCCCAGGTTACTCCCAAACTCTCCTGAGTCTCCTCTCCTATTTTATTCAGTGGACGTGGGTGGTGGCGATGGGATTTTCTGCCACTGTCTATCTTTAGCTTGTTTGCTCCATACCAGCAGACAGGAGCTATGGCACCATTGTTCTATATAGTATGGATCTATCTTTATGTTTCAGTGATGCCTAGCTGCTTCACTCTTCCTGGACATATTTAAATAAAAATAAATAAAACTAAAAACTAAAAATGGATGTCCAAACTAGCTTATTATGAGGGAGCTGATACAAACAAATTATATAATTATACACAATTGTCGAAAGATGGAAATTTAATTGATTAAAAACATCTATGTAAAAGTCATAAAACTCAACTTGGAAAACCAGTGACAATCCACAATTGTCAGACTGTTGAATTTTTTTTTTTTTTAAGATGTTAAAGGTACTCGATATCTTTCTGTGGTGACGACATGTACTTGGCTATAAATAAATGAATGGAAACTAGTTCTCAAAGAGCTTTATCAGATTAAACTCAAAGAACACTGTCCATTTGGAGCACAAAGAAATGAATAAAACTCCTCCAATAACATAGCTCCATCTCTTTAAGCCTCAGATTAGAAAACCGATCTAGTTTTGTGCCAGGAAAATCAAATCAGTGACCTGCATAGTGGATTTACACACAACAATTTAACCCAGTACAAACATAAATTATGATCTGTGATTCTTTTAATAAAGTGAATAATGTGTACAAGTTATATATGGAATATATATGGAACTTACGACACAAAGAACAACACAGTGTGTGTGAGTGTGTTCCAATGAAAGCTGGTCAGTGAGTGTGAACCCAATTCAGTTAGTAGCTAATCTATGTTGCTATTAGACGAGGCTCCCAGAATGCTTTGCACTTGGTCTTTTTAGAACCTGTAACTTCACCTACAATTTATAGACGCATGCGTTCTCTTCCTTATTCCAACACCTTGTTCCACAGTTTCAGCCAGGAAACATAGTGTGTGTGTGTGTATGTGTGTGTGTGTGTGTGTGTGTGTGTACATGCGTGTGGACTGTATGAGTATGTATGGACACATACCTCATGTTGGGAGAAAACTGGTGGGTTGTTGTTCTCATCCTGCACCGTCACAAACACAGTACAGGAACTGTTGAGACCTGCCAGAGACATCATTATAGCTTCTGTTAGTGAGTCAGGGTCAGTCCAGAGCACAAAGAAGCAGCCAGCATCTTGTATTGCATCTGTCACACCCCTACCCTGAGTCACAGAGATGACAGGATCACACACACACACATACACAGGAGCTAGTCAACATCATCACTATATCATGAATATAGTGGGTATAGATGGTAGAGGGGTATAGTGGACAGTAGGAACGTGGGTTTCCACTCCTTTCCCACCCTTTCCCTCTGAGGTTACAGTAATAAAGTCCCTTAATCAATAAATTGGTGCTCAAGAACTTGTGTAATGACTGGAGCAACTTTAGTTTGGAGCCACATCTTACCTGACTACCTCTTACCATCGGAAAAGATTAAAAAGTTAAAACTCGAACAGTCTTAGATCATCCACCAAGGGGGCAGAATAGTCTAGTTGTCTAGGTGTTGGTCTTCCAGTTGGAAGGTTGTGGGTTGCCCTACCTATAAGCATCCTTGAGCAAGATGCCTAACCCCTATTCGCTCCCATGTAATAGCAGCATGTCATTGTAAGTCGCTTTGGATAAAAAGCGTCTGCGACCTAATTGTAATTGTAATACACCACCTAAACGGTACTAGGCAAGACGCGTAACCCAATTAGGTTATTTAGCAGACGTTTTATCCGAAGCAATTTACAATGAGTACAATTACATGTTAAGGAGCAGCAGGGGTTAGGCATCTTGCTCGAGGATGTACACAGGTAGGCCAACCCATGGGCTCAAACCCATGACATCTCAGCTGCGAGTCGAAACACCCATATGACTAGCCTATCCTATCCTATCCTACGCCCTAAGTGCTTGTAATTAATGTCGCTTTAGATAAAAGCATCTACTAAATGTCCTAAACCCTGCTCTATCCCCGGTATGCTGAACAGGGGATAAAGTAGAAGATTGAGGTTGCATAAGACTTAGATCAGGGCAGGATCTCTGCAGGGTCACAGTCACCTTTTGCGTCCTCAGCAGTGATGGTGAGTGTGTACTGCGGTGCGGTGCCCTCCATACTGTCCGCTTGGACGGAGATGACCCCGGAGTCACGGTCCACTCTAAAGAGGGCGCGAGGGCTTTCTGGGATTTGGCCCACTAAACGGTAGAAGATCCGCACATTGTCTGTCTTTGGGTCATCGTTGTCTGCTGCCTGCACTGTGAGGATTTCTGTCCCTGTGGGAAAGGGAAATACAAGAAATCCAAAAAGACAGCCTGAAGCAGACATGTTACAGGTAGGATGAACTTAAGGACTCTGCGATCTCATTTCAAAACAGCAGATTGTCCCGTCTAATTTGTTTCCGAGATTCTGACATTTAAAGTGTACAAAAAGCTTTTATACCTGGACCCTGACACGTTAAAATATATCCTGTGCTTTTTACAAGCATTCTTAAGAGTACGTGTGCTTTCCCCAGTATCCTCGCAAAAATCACAAACTGTTTTTTAGAGCTTCATATAAAAAAATTATCTCTCACATCCAGAGAGAGAGAGAAAGAGAAAGAGAGAGAGAATATGTGTTACCCCGTGAAGCCAGTTCTTTGACCACAGCATGGTACTGTGCCTGGGGAAAGGTGGGTCTGTTATCATTAGCATCGCCCACCATCACTCTCAACTCTACAGGCTTGGCGATCTCCCTGCCATCTGGACGCTCCACCACAATGCTGATCTGAAACTATAGGAGAGAGAAGTAAAGCCCTGGTCATATGACTGATGTTGCTTCTTCTTGCGCCCGTCTTTAAAAGTGCACAATTTCTCAACTGACAAATTGGTGGTGTGAATGCACTGGCCAGATAAACCCTATCTTTTATTTTCTGGTCTTCTAGCAGGCGTCAGCATTAGATTACATTAGAATACATTTGATTATATTAGATTAGATTCACTTAATTGTCATTGATTTCTATGCAATTCCTTGCATACAACCAAACGAAATGTCACTTCACACAAGGTACCACATGAAATCATTAAATGATCATTATGAGTTTTAGTTGGTGCGGTCCGTAGTAAAGGTTGCTGTTTAGATTGAATCACTAGGTGTCCTGCTTTTCCGATATACCCAGGTCAGATCTCCCCTGAAAACGTCAAATGCGTTTAGCGATTATCTATACAGGACCAGGTCTTTGCTTGCATTGTTCAGCTACACTAAAATCGTTTTCGTAGCTACATTTAGTTATGGTTTTTCAACTACTTTGATTCGGTTTCAACATACGGCCCTATCCCTATCTTATACCCGGCGCAAAGCGGCACTAAGTGCGACACAAGTGTCTTTGCTATAGTTTCAGACCGATGTAGTTTTCCCGTCATTTTCCCGTCCAGCGCCCATGTTGTTTAAATAGCAAATGCACTTGTGCCCATCTGAGCGCCCGTGGACGTGTTGGTCTTAAAATGAGGTGTGGTCGCTCGCAGACTAAGTACAACCCTTCTGAACCACGCGCCTGGTGCTGCAACCATTTTTTCCGCCGTTAATCTAGCAAAAGTTGATTTGGACACGCTCTAAAAATGCACTTGCGCCATGCGCTTTAGACTGCACCTATAGATCGTTAAAATAGGGCACAATATGTCATTAAATGGCAAAAAAGTCAAAGGAAGGGGATTTAAATGTATAGGCTACATAATTCTTCAGCTAAAGTTTTGGGATAAATTATTTGAAGTAAATGTCTGAATAACAACACTTTCATCAGGCTTGTTAAGGCACCTGTAGACCTGTTTTCAGAACAGCACAGAAGTGGGGAATTTGATTTGGAGCATGCTCTTTAGCCCTATACACAGATAATCAGTCATTTATGGAACTTCTCAAATGTATCAAACCCCACATATCGCCCTTTCCCCCCATACTGGCCATGCAGTTTTTATGTCTGTGTTTCTATGAGTCTCCTACACACAGCACCTTAGTGCATTGTGCACACACATACTGTAGTACACTCACACACACACTTGGGTCTGTGCTTGTGTGGCTGTGTGTGCGTGTATGCATGTGATGTGTGTACTTAAAGTAAAGGAAATTACAGGAACTATAAAAAAGGTTAAAGGTCAGGGCAGATTAAAAATAACGACATTAGCATTCCAACCTAATAAAGTTAAAAACTAAAACTAAATATTTGTAAAACCATTAGGCATCTGTTCAAACAGCTACACCCCTTCCCTTTAGATAACAGTTAAATTACCACTGATCTAGCCTACAGTATAACATACAACATATTACAGTATAACTTAATGCTTTTTGGTTTCTGCTGTAGTGTCCAGACTTAGAAGAGAATTACTCAAGAATACGTAAAACACATTACAATGCACAATGATGACAACAATCTTTTTTTTTTTTATTAAACGTGCTTCGTCACAAAGTGTTTATTTAAAAAACTCCTATTGACTAAAACTATATGGGTAAAAAATGTAAGGATCAGCTGACTTTGATCCACTGACCTGGTCTTGTGTCTCTCGGTCAAGAGGGGCGTTGAGATAAATGACTCCTTCTCTGCTAATGGTGAAGAGCATCTCAGGAAACTCCCCCTCTAGACTGTATTCAGCCTGACTTCCACTCCACTTCACCTGGACAAACACAAGCACGCACACCCATGCAGGAAGGATGCACTTCAAGGTTCTGAAAAAACTTGATTTAACAAATGTACTGTATACATTCCTACAGCAGGGATAAATCTTAAAGCTGCACAAGATATAGATGTCATATTGGCAACTGGTCATATTATTTCAGATTGTCTGAATATCTTTTTTCAATTAAATTACAGAAATACATGAGGAACAGCTTTGTCAATGGTGCCAATGCAGAATGCAGGATGCCCTGTTTTTCCAGTGTACGGGTAGGTACACTGTTAGAAAATAACAAGGAGTATCATGTCATTGTTTTAGTATCACTGGGGCTTGGGAATACAATACACATAACACTCAAAAGTACTATAAAAAAGTTAACCTATGAAAGTTTAAAGTGAATAACACTTGATATGACCATATATTACTTCTGTTATACAGCATAAACATAGATGCAAAGGGAATATGCAGGTTTAACCGAGGCCTACTCTATAGGGACAGTGTCATGTACTGTATAAGTACAAAGCTAAGCGACTAAGTGTTTACATGATAAAAAGCCGACCAAATGTGCTGACAATGATGTGGAACAGAGCGGAGCCAAAACTAACTTTGTGGGCTGAACAAAGTTAGTTTGTTCAGCAGTGCTTTACAGCCCTTGACAGTGAGCTGTGCAGTGAGGCTGAAAGGACCCTAGCAGCCATCAAACAGCACCCAACAAGGAGAGAGCCCCAGCTGCTGTACACCCGGGACATATGTATTCCCTCATCTCAGTGTCACACACTGCAGTTGGTTTAGAGATGGCTGGCCGAACGCTATGCTTTTATTTATATAAAGACGCACTTCACACAGCTGGCAGGCTCTCAATGTTATGGTGCATTTCTGCACTGCTGCAGACCTTTAAAGAAAGTTGCTTGATTGCCTGACTAATGATGGTCAATGGCTCCTCTATAAATAGATGTATACTTTTGATGAAGTCATCTGCCATGCCCCGGGCAGTGCCTTATCGGACATCTCACAGAAGACGTTCTGTCTCCACTGGCAGCTCATTGTTGGGCAGCTCATTGTTGGGCAGACTCAGTGTCTTAAGTGTGTGTGTGTTTTTCTATGTGACGCCGCTTAGGAAGCAATAAAATACAGAATAGTACAATAATATAGTAATATAGTGATGCAATTGTTAATCTTTTTTTTACAGCATTTCATTGTATTTAGGGGCTAGACAACAACGATGATAGTAGGAGGCTCAAATTAAGCTGTCTGGTCTGGAGAGGAAAAAATGAAACAGTGTACTCTAATGAGCTGTTATGATTTCACCTTGAGCCCTATAAAACTATTGTATTTACTACGAACTGGCTGCCACCAGGGCTGTTTCATTCATCTCAGACAGCAGGGGGTGTTGGAATCTTTACAGTGGGACACGACTATGTGACTGTTGCCCACCACCTACATACAGCACAGTAAGAACACAGTACAGTCATCTGGCGTGGGCAAAATGAGCATTCCCCTATGCAAGCACCGTGCCAGCCTTGGGATTACATTGTGTATAGAGTACAGACCAGTTGCACTGAAGTATACCTAATAAGGTTTCATTGTTTGCTGGTTTTAGGTCGAATTTGCTGCGTAGGTGTCTCCACATAGTTTTTCTTAGACTTCAATTCGGTGAATCTGTTAACTGAACACAGATGCACCCATATTCAATCAGTATTAAACCACCTTTGGTAAAATCATTAGAGAATAAACCTGAATAACAAAATAATGGACCTGTAAATACAGTAAATGTACATATATGGTTTAGAATCACACATTTTGAGTGGGTGGATGGTGCGAGGATGAGAGGCTGATGGCGAGTGTGGAGGAGGTGGGAGGAAATGGGAGGAGGGGGTGTACTGTGAGATACCTACCAGCCAGAGATACTACACATTACACAGTACACTACACACAACTACACGTTCCCTGGCCATCAGTCTCAGAACCATGCAGCCAGCTCTGATGGCTCTGATGGTGCTAAAAATACAAAGCTATTTTTTGCTAGGCTTATTTTATTTCCTCACTGAAAACAGCGGACCTGTAGCTGTCACAGTTAACAGATCGATATGCCTGTTCCTCATGTTACAAACCTGCCATAGAGGTTATTTATACACACAGTAGGAGGTGACTTGGAGCTGATATGGCTAATATAACAAAGAAAAGGTCACACACAGCTGACAAGATGGCAGACAAATATAGACACGGCTAATAAATGCAGGATGTGTATGATGGGGTCAACTATATACACCAAAATCACTGGATTATACACCAACCCTGATACACATTTGAATACAGTATTTAGTCCTGAATAAATCTGAAGAAAAACCCCATTATATTCTTGAAAGGAGAATACATCTGGTAGGCTGTTAGGTTTGTAGTAACCATGGGAGAAAGGCTGGTGGGAAGGTGCATGATGAAGGGGGCTAAAGTGACTCAGAAGAATCGCAGCATTTGAATGGCATTAATAATGCAGAATATTGGTCACTTAGGAGGACCCAAGAGACACTAAAAACAGCAACTGGTTTCATGATGCCACATAATTCAATACAGGGTATTGACAAAGGGTTTGGTTTATGGTAATATGATAACACTATTGGAACAGCTTTCACACTATAAAGTCAGCGCTGCAAGTTAGCTAGCATACTGTGTCTGTAAGGGTTGAGACAAAGAAAAAGAAACAAGCCCAAATAAAATAATAACACTAGAAAGGCCAAAGCACTCAATCAGTTGGAGAACAATTTAGATTTGAATTTAAACAGGAAATGCAGGATGTTTAAACCCTTTTATTACATTCATAACATGAAAGTCATTTTTTGTATATAATTAAGTATAATTTGTCATTTAAGAATCTTTTAGTAGCTCAGGAAAGCTGCCTCACCTGTGAGATGGGGATAGGGTAGGGGCCCGGAAGGTTTTCCTGTAGCCGCACAGGGTCAGGTGATGCCCACGTGTTCCCAGTCACCTCCACAGTGACAATGCCAGTGGAGAAGAAAGCATTAGCTCTGCCAGCCATGTCCTTCACCATCACTGACAGCTTATAGCGGCCGCACATCTCTGGGTCCAGAGTAGAAGATCCTGGTGGCAACAAACGTTTGTTCCCATTAATGCAAATAATGCAAGTAATGAACAAAGCAAGGGAATTAGTTAAGGCAAGAGTAGGCTAAAACAATATCCAAAAACAGTAACCAGTCAACACAGGCATTTTCCTTCAGTGCCGTATGAGGGTGGGGTGCGTGTGCGCATGTTTGTGAGCGAGACCATCTAACCCCTGATAAGCCAGTGTGCATGTTCTTCAGGGGTCACGGCACAAAACCACTGTTATAGTGGTCCCCTCACTTCTATATCCGCGTGGGATGCTCCACAATATCACCATGTTTCCTGTAAGCACAGCAGTGGCAGCCAAGCCTACTGACCATCCGCAGTGAGTGACACCTCCCCGGTGATGGAGTCGATGGCGAACATGTGACTAGAGGGGATCCTGGGTGTCTGCTCCATCAGGCTGAAGCGGATTTCAGCATGGACTGTGTTGCGATCGTCGCGGTCCGTTGCCTCCACCTGCATGAAAGGGATCCCTGGGAGAGAGGAGGTCCTAATGATGTTACTGAGTCACGTAGCCCCTTGGTATACAGAATGTTAGAGGCTAACCCAGCCCAGCACACAATGATTGATGATTGTGTGTGACTGCCAAATTATCATAGAAGCTGTAGTCATATACTGTAAACTGTATAACTGTAGTTATAACAAAACATAACCTGTTTTAAACTGTAGCGCACATACAGTATAACTCAAAGGATAGATTGAATCACTTACTTATTCAACCCAGAATTAAAATATTGTTTCCAAACATTTTTATTGGAGCATTACACAACCTTACTGCTATAGCATTCTTAAATATGTTTTTGAAAATGAAAAACTCACAGTAGGCCTGTAGTCATGCATATCCTCGTTAGATGAAAACACATTGCTAGTGCTGTGGTCATTTTGTCTAGATCAAAGCTATTTAGCCATTTAAAGCAAGGCCAGTTTCATTGTGCCATGCTGAAAAAGGAATGGGTCCATATAGAGTATGATGGAAATTTAAAAAATGTTGTTGTCACGATCGGCGCGCTCACGGTTATGCGCGCATCGTGCCTCCTTCCCCCGCAGCGCACCTGTGGAGCATTAGGC